>SNQJ01S0225477.1:0-14688 GCA_010110895.2 Picea sitchensis
GTCAAAAGGATATTCAAATATTTGAAAGAAACAATGAACTATGGCCTATGGTATCCTAAGAATCAGAATTTTCAATTATTAGTCTACTCACATGCTGATTGGGATAACTACATGAATGAAAGGAAAAGCACAAGTGGAGGTGCATTTTTTTTAGGAGATTCTCTCGTAGCATGGTTGAGTAAAAAGCAAGGTTCCATTTATTTATAAACTACAGAGGCAGAGTACATTTCTGCTACTACCTGTTGCACTCAGGTATTATGGAAGATTTAGACACTTGCAGACTTGGAGGTAAAATATGCTACACCGATCCCAATTCATTGTTATAACACTAGTGCCATCAGTGTGTCCAAGAATCCTGTATTCCACTCCAAGACCAAGCGTATTCCCATAAAATACCATTTTATGAGAGAGCAGGTCACCAATTAGATTGTTCAGGTCCATTACATTCCAAACAAAGAACAAATAGCAGACATCTTTACTAAACCCCTAGCCAAGACACCATTTGAATATCTTTAACAGAAGCTGGGTGTCATCATAGGAGTCCCGAAGTGCCGAAATGCAAAACGATGAAATCCCAAAACAGACATATCAATCGGAGTTTTGGATATCAGGAGTTGGAGGAGTCAAGAGTCGAGATTCTTCATCACAGGAGTCTCAAAGTGTCGAAATGTGAAACGCCAAAATCTCGAAACAAGCACATCAACCAGAGTTTTGGATACCGGGAGTTGGAGTAGTCAAGAGTCGAGACTCTTCATCACATGAGTCCCAAAGTGTTGAAATGTGAAACACTAAAAATCCTGAAACATGCACATCAATTGGAGTTTCGGATACCGGGATTTGGAGGAGTCAAGAGTCGAGACTCTTCATCACAGGAGTCCTGAAGTGCCGAAATGAGAAATTGTGAAAGACGCTAACAAATAAAATCCATTTCAGAGATCGCGGCATGGAGCATCAAGATAACTCTTCACCATAGGAATACCAAAATGTTGAAATGCCGAATTGTGAAATGGCAAAATAAGATCATGACCCATCATTTATAATCCAACAGTGCATGTTAATCAGGAATATGATCGAAGGGCTACTGTTTCTCTTCACAGTTAATCGATCAGTTACGATTCAGTTACGATGCATTTTCTTGAAGGTTCACAGTATAACTGCTAGAAACAACTAATGGTTTCTGCCAGAGGATTGGAAGAGACTTCAGGGTGATCGCCAGAGAAGATGAAGAGTCTCGAGGAATCTTCCAGCTGCATGAAGATTGCTCATAGAGGCTATGGAAATATGTAAGACTGTTGGAGCCTGGAACTGCAATAGAGGGAATGAGCTCGACAATGACAGAGAAAATGAAGAGTCTCGATTGCTGGAGAGGCTAAGGAATCTCGGCATAACACCCGATGATGATGGACGCATGGGTTTAACTGCTAGAGAAGATGAAGAGTTGCAATGATGATCAGGAAGAGCACTCGACATGGGGAGAGCATGCAGAAGCATTGTGAATAGAGGATGCATATAATGCACAAAGGGTATAAAAGCGCAGAACAAAGAAGAGATTGAGGGTGGTTGAGAGTGATTCAGGTGTGTAGAAGGAGGCAGTGTGCAACAGCTGAAATGCCCAGAAGAGGAATGGTGCATAGGAGGGACATGGCACACAGAGAATAAGGTGCAGCAAAAGCAAAGAACAAAGATGCATAGCTGAGATAGTAAAAGAAGGCTGACGTGCACTTGTAGAGAAGAGAAGAAGATCAGAAAGCGCAAGAAGATGCAGGTAGAGAGACACTGATACAGGAGAGCAGAGTAGTGTAGCATAACAATGATGAGACTGGTAAGCCATTGATGAAAATTATATCACTGTAATAAGTTTCAGTAGCAAAGATTTATATTTCAGGGTGGTAGGGAGATGCTAGGGAGGACTGGTGTCCTCTGAGGTTCAAGTGGGTTCTTGAACACAGGGAGTTGTAGCTTCCATCTAGTTACAGCTAGAGAAACCAGGGTGGCAAGGTGGTGCAAGGGAGAACTGTTGTTCTCTGTTATACAGGTTGGTGCTTGTGTGACTGGAAGTTGGTGTTGGAACACTTAGGGAGTTGTTACTTCCTTCTAGTGGGTGCTAGAGAAACTAGGGAGTTGGTGCTTCCTTCTAGTGGGTTCTAGAGAAACCAGGGAGTTGGTGCTTCCTTCTAGTAGGTGCTAGAGAAAACAAAGAGTTGTTGCTCTCAGTAATTTGTAGCTTGCAAAATAGAGGTTGTAGCCTCATTATGATTTGGTGCTCATAAGTATGATAATGTACAGAATGTAAGGATTACTTATCATATAAAGAGGAAGAGGTTTTTACCCTTTATGTGTTTCCTCAAGAAATATCTGTCTCTGTATATTTCATATGTGTGAATGATGCTAAATGTTCTATTGCTTACTTCCCTGCATTATTGTGATTTTCATTCAGTGCTCTGGAAAGATTTTAAAATAAGCATAATTGTTTAAGCTCGGTAACAACTGATTCACCCCCCTTCTCAGTTGTCCAACACTCCCTGGTTTCTCTAGCACCCACTAGAAGGAAGCACCAACTCCCTGGTTTATCTAACACCCACTAGAAGGAAGCAACAACTCCCTAAGTGTTCCAGCACCGACTGGATGGAAGCACCAACTTCTAGTCACACAGGCACCAACCTGTAAAATAGTGAACAAAAGTTCTCCCTTGCACCACCCTACCACCCTAGTTTCTCTGGATGCAACAAGATGGAAGCTACAACTCCCTGTGTTCAAGCACCCACTTGAACCTCTGAGGACAACAATCCTCCCTAACACCTTCCTACCACCCTGAAATATAAAGTTTGCTAATTATAAATTTATCACAGTGATACAATATTTATCAATGGCTTACCAATCTCATCATTGTTCTGCTACACTGCTCTGCTCTACTTGCATCAGTCTCTTCTTGCACCCCTTCCTTACCCTTTATGTTCTTCTTCCTTTTATGCTTTGTGCGCCATGTCCCTTCTATGCACCATTCCTCTTCTGTGCATTTCAACTACTGCACTCTGCCTCCTTCTACACACCTGAATCACTCTCAACAGCCCCCAATCTCTTCTCTGTTCTGTGTTTTTATTCTCTCTGTGCATCTTCTACATCCTCTATTCACAATGCTTCTTTATGGTCTCCCCATGTCAAGTGCTCTGCCTGATCATCATTACAACTCTTCAGCTTCTCTGGCGGTTAAACCCATGCGTGCATCATCACTGGGTGTTATGCCGAGATTCCTTATCCTCTCCAGTAGTCGAGACTCTTCATCTTTTCTGTCATAGTCGAGCTCATTCCCTCTGTTGTAGTTCCAGGATCCAACGGTCTTCAATCTATCAATACCCTCTATGAACAGTCTTCATGCCACTGGAAAATGCCTTGAGACTCTTCATCTTCTCTGGCGATCACCCTAAAGTCTCTTCGAGCCCTTTGGCAGAAACCATCAGTCATTTCTAGCAGTTACATTGTGAACCTCCAAGAAAACGCATCAACAACTGAATCACCAACCATCCAAGAGTCATGATTCGGTTTTGATAACTGAATCATAACTGAACAATTAAACGTGAAGATCAACATTAGCCCCTCGATCAGATTTCCAAGTATCCAACACCGTTAGATTACAAGCACATGGTCTTGCATTGATTTCACCATTTCACATTTCGGTATTTCGGCATTTCAGCATTCCTATGGTGAAGAGTCTTGACACTCCAAGTCGTAATCCCTGAAACTCTGAAATTTTTTAGCTCCACTAGCTTCTTCCCCTCACGTGGCCACCAGTGGTGACCACAAGCTACATCAAAAGGCGCTTTGCAATTTCACATATCGCGAGTTCGAGAGGTTAGGGAACCCTGTTCCTTTGACTTTCCAGTCAGCGAAATGATGATCTTTTGCCATGTGTCCTATGGACCCAACGGTCCAGATCGTATCATGATTTCGAAACTTCACGGGCCTTCATCATGTCTGATCAACGGTCCAAATCAATCCTCGATCCAACAGCTAGGATTATTTTGTGATTTCGCATATCGCAAGTTAGAGAGGTTAGAGCACTACTTCCTTTGACCTTTCAGTCAGCAAAATGCCAATCTTTTTCCATGTGTCCTTTGGCTTCAACAAATAGGATCATTTCACAAATTCACAAGTCTTCATTGTGCCTGATCAACGGTCCACAAGACTTCATAATCTGATCCCTTCTTTTCTTAATCGAACTACTGATGGGATTTCAACGTTTTTCCCTTCGAGTCATCATGACTCCAACATTATAAAATTCATGATCACAAAAGCTCTGAAGTGATCGGATGATTCACATAACCCACTGAGATGGACGGTTGACTGTATTTCAGAGTTTTTCCTTTCGGGTTTTCAAGACTCACAATAGCCCCTTTCGGCATTTCAGAGTTCGAGACTTCATGATGGTGGAGTTTCTTCTTGCTATGTAAAACCCCAAAATAGAAAGTTTTGTTGTGACGTGAACCTGCTGACATCACACGTGGATTGACACGTGCAAAATCGCTGCGACATGTCACTCTGATTAATGACTTACATGTGCCTAAAATGCTGAATCAGCTTGACACTTGTCATTGCTTGATTGTGCCATGTGTCCTTAGCTTACGTGGTTCGTTGATGTGCCTATTTCAAGATTTCGGGGTTCGCTACTTCAAAGGTTAAAGTTCCTTTGATCTTTGATTTCCCAGTTTGTGAAACTCCAAAATGGAGTCTTTGTTGATGTTCCTATTTCGAGATTTCGGGGTTCACTACTTCAAAGGTTAAAGTTCCTTTGTCTTTGATTTCCCAATTTGCGAAACTCCGAAATGGAGTCTTTGTTGATGTGCCTATTTCGGGATTTCGACGTTTCACATTTTGCAACTTCAGGACTCCTGTGATGAAGAGTCTCGACTCTTGACTCCTCCAACTCCTGGTATCCGAAACTCTGAAACATTGTGGTTTCACATTTCACGATTTCATCATTCTTGTTGTGAGTTTCCTTGACACCTCCAACTCCCAATATTTGAAACTCTGAAATGGAGATTAAGTCGTGGTTTCGCATTTCACGATTTTCTGCCATGAGTTGCTTCCTTGAATCCTAGAGTTTACGCTTCTGAATGGGATCCAACGATCACTTATTGAAATTGCCATTGCCATGCCATTATCCCTGCGCTGTTGGTCATGATCTTTTCCATCAATGACAAACACACATACTCTGCACAATCTCTTCTGATCTTATCGAGCTTGCTCTGCTGCGTCTTCCCAAAATACTTCTGGTGCCCGCCTAACACATTCTTCCTGTACTTAAGCCATCGTCGTTGTTGTACTTGCCATCAATGACAAGAATACACTGTCTGTAAAACATGCCAATAGGGAATGCAGGCTTCCATTTGGATTGGATGTCGTTCTGACCATGTTAACCGTGTGATTGAGAAACGAAGTAAGAATCACAATGATCTGGCTAATCCAAAGAAGATATCATTGATCTTACCAGATTATATTCCACCTTTTGCTCACACAGTTAACCATGAAAGAACCCCACGAGATTATGAGTACACCCTGATCAGCGCGTACATTCCGAAAGGAATACTCATAGTTGGGAGTCAGTTAGGACAAATCTCACTACTGAATAACAATGAATTTAATGTAGGAGACAGGAAGAACTATGCTATGCTAGCACCCCACCACCACTTAACGAAGTCAACTAGAAAGAAGCCTCACGTTGTCTCCTAGCCATGGATTAAGGGACTGGCGCAGTCCACTGTGCTAAATGTGATGAAGATTCCCCATTTTTGCCATCACTAGGAGGTTATTGCTTGTGTTAAACTCTTCTTATCGTGCTATCATGGTGGGTACCCGAGGCTCGACCAGAGGATTACTATGGATCTGACGCGCTATGCCAAGGAGCGGTCGGAGGCCTTCCCTGGGTAAAATTTCTCAGTGTCAAGTCCCTTCATTATTAATCCTGTAATCTGGTGGATTTGGCGTTGATCCACTAGATAACACGATTAAGAATGAAGGGACCCGACCCTGAGTTTTACCCAGGGATGGCCTTAGACTACACCTTGGCATATCACATCAAGGAATCTTACGGCGAAGTCGAAAAGGGAAAGCGAGGCTATAAGGTAGCCTCTATCCAGGATGTTACAGTGCGCCTCTCTTTCCAAGTCATAGCTAGCAAGTTCAATAACCACCCCACATAGGTCATCGGGTTCATGGTGGACCTCGCAGGAAAATGTATGGAGGGTATGCAGATGAATTGGGTGAGTTACCCCGTCAATGAACTGGAGAAAGACTGCCGCAAAGATCAAGATTTGGGGTACGAATTCCACTTTAGTTGGCTGATCATGTTGATCACATTTGTATCTTGGAAAATTCCTAAAGGAGCTACCTTTCTGGAGATCAAACCCTTGGAGTTGTTGGACTCTAGGTTCTCTACCTTGTGGTACACCAACGACATGTCGAAGCAATGGAAATCCAACAATGTGTTTCATGCCTACTATCAACAACTGAATATTTCCATTGATTCATTTCCATGCATGACACCATGCACCTTGCACCAGTACAGAACGATAGCCAAGTTCCATGCAGATCCACATTTTATCTATATCACTGCGTGCACAGATGTGAATAAGGAAGAGTTACAATCATATTACAGGTTGATAGATGAAGACATGGAGAATATAACGAAGGATTTCCTTGTACCTGTTGCTGATGAAGAAATCTTTGACAATGACACCATAGGAAGCCCCCTAGTCACCCGGGTCGAACAAGTCAGACAATCTAGTGGGACGAAGAAGAAGAAAAAGAAGGAAGAAATCCAGGATATAGAGAGTGATGAGGAGGACAATGCCTCTGAAGAAGTTGTATCTGGATCACTAGGAGGAGGAGGAGATGAAGCATATGGACAAGGAGGAGGGGATGAAGGAGAAAATCAAGGAGAAGGTGAAGCTACACCATTGAAAGATCCCCCTAATGAAATAGTAACACCATAGAAGAGGAAGGTTTCTCCGTAGAAACCTTCAGCAAGAAAGAAGACATGTGCCAGTAAGCCCTAGTTAGAAGCAACACTCACGGAGGACGACAACATTTTGGTTTGTGGAACCATGGAGGATTCTTCTAAAGACATATTGCATAGATATGGAGTGAAGCAGGAGGAGTTTTATGGAGGGATAGAGAAGGAACTGAAGGAAATACAACAAGTTATTCGTTTGGTCCGCGCTGTACCTACTGTGCCTTCCTCATCATAGATTGCAGAATTGGGGGATGAACCAGCCCAATTGAGAATATTAGCATATGCAATAGAGGCCCGACTTAAGAAAATCCAAGAAGAAAAGGAGAATGCTAGAGAATCTTTGAAACAAGAGAAATATGAAATCTTAGAGCAGTTACGAGTAGCGCGGTATAGTGTAACCGCGTATGAAAGTGAGAGAAAAGAGTTTTAGGTGATGCTCCAGGAGGACAAAGTGAAGCTACAGAGAGAAAAAAAGCAGCTTCTCATAGAAGAAGCCAAAGTCAAAGAGGTAGTGAGTAAATCATGTCACTCTGTGCCAGGCTTGGCATAGGAGAGACAAGAGTCGGTTGAGGTTCAAGTAGTGAAGCTCGTTGAGACCATCCAACAACTTCAAGCAAGGATAACAGAGTTAGAGGTCCAAGTAGTACCGAGCACCACATAGGAAGTGCATGATCAAAGGGAGGAAACGACCAATAAAATAGTAATAAGGATAAGGGCCCTTGCCTTAGAGTGAAAACAACTGAGAGATAGAAGAGTGCAGACATATGAACGCCTCGCAGAAGACCCAGAGCTAAGAAATATGGAAGCGTAGTTACAGGAGGTGCACCAGCAGGAATTTTCTATGCATGTGCATATGAAGATGCCCACCACAGTTGAAATAATGAAGAGGTCTCAGGAGCAGTGCGCGGTAAAGAAACATAGTACTTCCATCCAAGGAAGAGTAATGGAAGTCATCCAGAAGCTGCAACCCATGCAGGATGATGCCTGTAAGGTGTTTGAAGAGATTGATGGACAAGGCTGGCAATTGGAACAAGTGGTTGCGACAACAGAACAACGTCTGGAAGGGACTGTTACAGAGCAAATGATCCAAGAGCTCATTGAGCAGGAGGCTCAGGCGAAGCAACAAGTTGAGGTATCTTGAGTGAAGCTTGAGGGCTTTGAAGCAACATTGCCCAGACCTGAGTGACTCGAGACGAGTCACAGGTGAGTGTTGGGGGCTTGTTGGCCCTCAACCAAGTTTTGAGGAAACCTTGGTCAGGTTTGGGCCACTTTTGGACTTTGAAAGGCTGGTCAAATATGGAGAGCCTAGGCGAAGATGAGATCATGAATCTCACTTATTTTGTGGGATATGTTGACCGAGAAAGGGTTTCTTTATGGTTTTTGTAATGAGTTATGGGATGTCGGACCATGGGTTTACCAATGATTATGCCTTATTGTATGGGATTATAAAAGTATAAATAAGTAAGAATGTATGGTAGAAGAGGCTAAGCTAAGTGAAGCAAAGTTGTGGTGGATAATTTCAAGTAGTTTTGAGTTTCTTTGTGCAACAAAATGTGTATGTGTTAAGGCTCTGTGATCGATAGAGAAGTTGGATCTGTTCCTAGACCTAGTTTTGGAAGGAGGAACTGGTGCTCAGTGCATAGATCTCTTGTCCTATGTGAAGCTAGGCTTTGTGGCCTAGTACACATGAGAGGATGAATGTAAGAGATTGAAGAATAATAAAGAAGACGAAGAATTTGGTGGAGGTAGCCCCACAATGGGGTGAACCATGTATATCTTGTGTCTTTATTTTTCTTTGTGTTGTGTTAGTCATGTTATTGATTTTCTTAGTGCCTTGATTATAATGTATGATAGATAGATATGTTGATGCTTATTGCTTTACTTAAAGATGAATGAATGTTAGAGCTAACTCAGGGCTGTGTGCTAAGTGGTTGAAGTGCTTAATATTTATTGTTACTGCACCGATCTATATTTGGGTATGTTTTGCGATGTTAATAAATCTAATGAACTAATGAATGCCACCTTCTAAGTGTTGCTAGAATACTTTGCGAAGTGTTATTATGACATATCTGTGTCCCATCTTGGTTACAGAAACATGATTCTTGTAACCCCCCCTGCTTCTACCTCGGGTGAGACTTCGCCTTCTTCACAGGTGTTGCCGAAAGGGTTGGTAGTTAGGGTTTTGTTGGTGCATTGTTGAAGCATTGAACCCTGGGTTTGCCCCTGTGCCAACAAATGGTTCCGTTGCTGGGACCTGAAACTGTGATTGTTGGGAACTGAGGTAGAGAAAAGAGAAGCTCTCATGTGCATAGATCTATTGTTGTAGTGTGTAGTACTCGAATTGACTTGTGAATCTCTATTCTAAGAGAGAAATCCAATCTGAAGAAAAGAGGGAATATCTAAAAAGAGGTAAAGCTTTGTGCTTTGATAAGAGTAAGATAAGTGAAATTTTTTGTTTCGAAAACATGAATTTAGGTATGTTTAATAGATTTTGTCCTAGTTTGAACTCTAGGGTGTAGTTAGAATAAAGAGTTGATCTAAGTAAAGATAGTAGAAATGAAGAAATATATGTTATTCCTATGCATAAAAATAATTTTTGGACTAATAAGTGGATGCAGGAACCTAGAAAGAATTTTTGTAGATTGCACGTTCAACATTGTGATCCTAGTGCGCAGTACATAAGAGGTTGGGGAACAAACAAGAGGAAAAGAGGATTGCAATTGTGTTATAACTACAGAAGATCAGGACATCTTTCTAAGGAATGTCCTGGTACATGTACTATTTGTCTTTGTTGTAAAACTATTGGTCATGAGGTTGAGGATTGTCCAAGGTTTATTGCTAAAGTTGAATGAATGAATATGAGACACAAAATCTATCAAGAGACTAAGGGTATGTTAGAGAATCATAAAAAGTTCATACTATGTTGTTACAGTTGAAAGAAACAATGGATGTTCACAAACATGTCAGTTTACTAGAGATCCTGAAAGTAAAACAACACATAAGTGCAAGAATAGAATACTTCGACATATGAAAGTAAAAAAACACATAAGTTCAAGAATAGAATACTTCGACATATGAAAGTAAAACAACACATAAGTGCAAGAATAGAATACTTCGACATTGTGTCTTGGATGAAGAAACACAAGTGAATATTATGACAGAAGACACTTGGGAAATTTTGGGAAATCCTACTATGGTACCTTCATTGGGAAGAATAGGCTTGTTTAAGGAAAAGATGATAACTCTATGTGGAAGAGTTACTAATGTACCTATTATTATCCATGGAACATCAACTGAAGAGAAATTTGAAGTCATTAAGTTTGTTGAGAACAATGCCCATTTCCCACTTTTATTAGGTAAGCCTTGGATTGAGAAGGATCATATCAGAAGAAAAGCAGAGGAAGAAGCTACAAAAAAGAAAAAACAAGAACTAAGGGATTTCATAGCCAGAAAAATAGATCAAGTAATAGAAGAATGAGAGGATAGGTTAAAGCAATAGAGGGAAAGAGAATTAGCTGTCAAGATTGAAAGAATGCAAGAATGTTTGAAGGACCTATCCATGCAAGAAAGAAGAATACCCACCTAGGAATTAATAAGAGAAGGGATATTAACTTCGAACCCTTTTAAATCACATCAACAATGCGAAGTCACTATGCTAGTAGAAGATAAGAATAAGAATGGAAAGAGGAATCCAGAAATAGTTAGAAAGATGCAGATCATAGGAAAAAAAGCAAGGAAGATCAATAAGAATAAAGCTAAGTTGGAAAATCTACAGGAGGCTACATAGAACAAATGGAAGACTTCGCAGACTAGAACCACACGGGGGGCAGGTTCGCAGGATTTGAGACTCGCTGGAACAACAGGACCGCGCTGAATGGACTTCACCTTGGTGAAGATTTATGAGCGTTGGAGGCACCCTGACTGTTAGAACGACGCTCCAGAATGGTTAGAAAATGTATTTATGGGCATATTCACTGCTTTTGGGATGTTGAGACCACGCCATAACGGACATATTCGTATTGATGAAATCATTCTTCCCCATTGGAAGAATACGTTACGAGGCCCTGCTTATTGAACCTGTTAGACATTGTGTGGGGACCACTTTTTTCCACCCATGATTAACTGAGCTAACATAGAATTGATTGTGTTTTGAGCTGTGGTATCAAAAACTAGACGTCGTTGTTTTTTTGTCTACCCCACTTATCCGTTCGCCTACCCCGAATTGTATTTTTAATAATGAGAATGTTGGTTGAACCTAGTGCATTAGAGAAGTATGTTAAGGAAGTACTCAAGAAGTTGATGGCTGATAAACCATTATCTGAAGGTGTACACGTGTCGTCAACTAGGGGATTGCAGGCTTCCCCTTCAACTAGATGTCCATCTGGCTATGTTAACACCACGACTGAGCAACTAAGTAAGCATCACGATGATCTGGCTAATGCGAAGATGATATCGTCGATCTTACCAGACTATATCCCACCTTTGGCTAGTGCAGTTAACCGTGAAAATATCCCAGGAGACTATGAGTACACCCTGAACACCATGTACATTTCGAAAGGAATACACATAGTTTGGATTCAGTTAGGACAGATCCCACTACTGAAGAACAACGAATTTAATCTAGGAGACAGGAAGAACTATGTTATGCTAGCGCCCCACTGCTACTTGACGAAGTCAATTGGGAAGAAGCCTTGCCTTGTCTCCCAGCCATGGATTAAGGGATTGGCGTAGTCCACTGTGCTAAATGTGATGAAGATTCCCCATTTTGGCCTTCACCAGAAGGTTAAATCTTGCATTAAACTCCTCTTGTCGTGCTATCATGGAAGATAACTGTGGTTGGACCAGAGGATTACTGTGGATCTGACGCGGATCCACTAGATTATAGGATTAAGCATGAAGGGACCCAACCCTCAATAATTTTACCCAGGGAAGGCCTTGAACCGCTTTATGGCACAACACATCAATGAGTATAATGACGAAGTCAAAAAGGGAAAGAGAGGCTACAAGGTAGCCTCTATCCAATATGGCATAGTGCGCCTCACTTTTCAACTCATAGCTAGCAAGCTTGTAAGGAAGAACCACCCCACACAGGTCACCGGGTTCGTGGTGGACCTTGCAGTAAAATGTGTGGAGGGCATGCATATGAATTGGGAGAGTTACCTCGTTAATGAATGAGATAAATACTGTCACGAAGCTCTGGATTTGGGATACGAATTCCACTTTAGCTCGATGATCATGTTGATTGGATTTGTCGCTTGGAAAATGCCTGAAGTAGCTACCTTTCTGGAGATCAAACCCTTGGAGTCGCTGGCCACTAGGTTCTCTACCTTGTGGTACACCAATGACATGTCGAAGTAGTGGCAATCCAACACTATGTTTCATGCCTAATATTAGCAACTAAAGGTTTCCATTGAGTCATTTCAACGCATGACACCGTGCACCTTGCAACAGTAGAGAACGATAGCCATGTTCTGCAAAATTCACATTTTATCTATATCACTGCGTGCATAGATGAGAGCAACGAAGAGTTACAATCATATTACAATCTGACAGATGAAGACATGGAGCAGATCACGAAGGAGTGGCTGGAGGATTTTCTTGTACCTATTGCTGATGCAGAAATATCTAACATTGACACCATAGGAAGCCCTGTAGTCACCCGGGTCGAACATGTCAGACAATATAGTTGGACGAAGAAGAAGAAAAAGAAGGAATAAATCCAAGATATAGAAAGCGATGAGGAGGAAAATTCCTCTGAAGAAGATGGATCTGGCTCGCTAGGAGGAGGAGATGAAGCAGATGGAAAAGGAGGAGGGGATAAAGAAGAAAATAAAGGAGAAGGAGAAGCTACACCATCGAAAGATTCCCCTACTGAAACAACAACACCACAGAAGAGGAAGGTTTCTCCGCAGAAACCTTTAGCAAGAAAGAAGACACGTGATAGTAATCCCCAGTTAGAAGCAACTTTCACAGAAGACGACATCATTTTGGTTTGTGGAGCCATGGAGGACTTTTCCAAGGACATCTTGCTGAGATATGGAAAGAAGAAGGAGGGCCTGTGTGGAAGGATCGATAAGGAAATGAAGGAAATACAACAAGCTATTTGTTTGGTCCGCCCAATACCTACTGCTCCTTCCTTGTCATAGGTTGCAGAATTGGGGGATGAGCCAACCCAATTGAGAAGACTAGCAGATGTGATAGAAGCTCAACTTCAAAAAATCCATAAACAAAAGGAGAAGGCTACATAATCCTTGAAGAAAGAGAAAGATGAATTCTTAGAGTAGTTACAAGTAGCATGGTGTTTCAGGATAAATTCGTGAGTGCGGACACAGACCAATCTTCCCAGATCCACCTGGATCTGGAACAAAACAAGACAGAATACTACACTTTCCCTAGATCTAGCCTATTGAATGAACTAAGAGATGAGGATCATGGACATACCTTATGAATTCTTTCCTTATGTCTCTGTTGTTCCAAGCTTTGCTCCGATGCTCTTGCGTCGTTCCAATCACAACAACACAAACCAATCACAGCAAAGGCAGATTAATATATTCAATGACTAATCTATACATATGATCAAGGAATTATGTAATAAAGTGACATCATCTTTATGGGAAAGGGACATATTACTGTATTGCATTAATTGAAAGTGAAACTTACAACCTGAGCCTTGATGTCGTAGGTCTGCTTTCGATGGCTCCTATCTCTGACACACACACTTTCTCATGCATGAAGAAAATCAACTACTTGTGATCACCTTGCTGCTGTCTCTTGCTGCTGTAGTATCAATCCTCCATACATTCTTGCACTAATTCTCCAATCTATCTTGCCTCTAACTTTCTTGTTAACCATTTCCATGAGCAATCTTCTCAATATATAGGAGAAGATAGTTTAGTTACTTGGATAGGGAATGATCCCAATATATCTGGAAAGTCAGTTCTTTGCCAACCATACGAAAGTCAACTCATCCTTCTAGAAGATTCCCTTCTAGAAGGATCGAGAACTTATCCTTTTTCCTTCTTTAAGAACATGTTCGCACCCTAACCATGAGTACAGTGTGAGAAGTTTGCACCCCAGCTGAATGCAACCTGCGAGAAATAGGCATTCTCGCAGGAAAGTATATATGCAGCCTGCGAACTATCTTTAAAATGTGATTTCTGGAAACAGACAAGTGTAACCTTTCTCAAGAAAATGTTCTTAGTGAAAAGTTTGATATTCCATCATCATAGCATTATCATGACATCATCACGATGACCAAAATTGTGGATAACAGAATGCCCCCCAAAGTCTGAGAGTGGAATCAGTGACATTCGATAGACTTTGTAAGCTGCATGTGTGTGTCAAGAACTAAGAGCACATCTAATCGGAGCCCTGCAAACAACCAAGCATCAGCAGAATATCATATATATCCTTTCTGAGGTAGGCATTCCCATACTCAGATCATAGACTGATGACATAATAAACAAATATTATGGCCACCAATCATACACTGTGGATCCATGTAGTCATAGTATAGCATAGCCACTTGAATACACCGTGGATCTATGCGACAAATTTTTAGTCAAGACGACATAGCCACGAAACATACACAGTGGATCTATGTGTTGAAAATTATACATATACTCCATTGGAACCTGGATCAAAAAGACAATATCCAGGGTCTTCAATCTCATCACCCA
>SNQJ01S0225479.1:0-14688 GCA_010110895.2 Picea sitchensis
TGCGACAACCTTGCTTAACTCTTAATATATTACAATTAATTTCCTCTGGTCAACCCTCAATGTTCCTAATGTTATAACAATATTTGCCTCACCCCATGCAATCTTGCACAAAAGGCCTTTTTCCATTTCCCTATGTAGAATTGTCATCCCTTTTTGCAAATCCCAGAGCTAAAAATACAATTTTTCCACATATACGCACCTTGTCTCCTATACAACATGCGTATAAACATGTTGCACCACTACAACCCGCGTACATCAGGAAATGTGCCCAAAATTGAAAAATAGTGTTGGGTTTCCATGTCACGACATGAGATCAATGATCCTTGGCCTTCCATATACTAGAAACATTCTGAATCATCCCTTCAGTTCCACTTGAAGGCTATATATAGGCCAATTCCGAGCTATGGAAAAGAGGAGAAATAATTCAACTTTGAGAGAAAAGTTACTCCGGAGAAATTATTCACTTCACATTGAGTCTGCATCCCTTTATCCTTTAAGTCTGAACATAGTGTTCAATCCCCAAGCTCTTCCCTTATTGATTGAGAACTTCATTGTCTCTCTTTTATGAGATTGCCTTTGGTGGAGGATTGAGGTGGTGGAGGCCCAGCTGGAAGGAGCTTAGTTTCTCAGTTCCGAACCGTGATGACATGGAAGTCTGTAACTTATTCACTTCTGCTAATTATATATTAATAGAAATACTCTTTTCTTGTCCAATTGATATCTTGCAAATATTTGAATTATTATTCCATGGTTGTATTTGTTATGAATGTTAATGGATTATGCTATTGAATGTGATAACATCACATATTATCACCATATGCTTGTGTTGCTTGGTTGTTGAGGACTAGTTGTAGGTATACTTCTTTGGGTCAAGTGCTCAACGATGGAATTCATCGAACGTCTGGATGAGGTAGGCCTTTTAACTTGTCTTGATAGCACATTTGTATATATAACATACTTGAGAATAGAGTTGATTTTTGCAGTCATTTCCGTTTGTTGTGGTTTTCCCCTAGCCATAGAGAGATTTTCGTCGTAACAAAATTGGTGACCATACTGGGAAATGAATCTTCTTTTGGGGGGTTTGGATTTTTTTTCTTCTTAGATTGCTCTCGTTCATATTGAGTTTCTTGTCGTATGATTGCTTGAAAACCTCTATTTACTCTGGGTCTGGGTATTTCGGCCTTTTCCTTAGACTAGCTGTGTTTTTGACACATATACGCAGGATTTTGCTTGAAAGTCACGTATATATGTGTGCTATTTTTCTGCAAGTTGCGTACATACACACTTTTCCCTTGAATAGTCGCGTACATCAAACTCTTTTTCTTGATTCCTAGGTTTGATGGTTGTTGGGTAGGTTTTGATGATTTCTGAGTCTTCTTGGGTCTCTGTAGTGATTGTTAAGTGTCTGTGGAATGACAAGAAACCTATCTTTGGTTGAATTTTTGGGTGGTGCCTTTCTCATCATCTTTTCATTTTGATTGTCCTTGTACATTGGGCTGGGTGTTTTTCTCCTTGATATCCTACTTGGGTTGTCTCTGTCTATACACAATAAAGTCTTTATATATCAAGTTGTTGTTCATTCCATGCATTTTCATTTTTCTTATATTGAAAATACAAAAATATTAGACATTTTACATTGATTGGCATTTTGATCTTTTGAGTCTTTGTCATTTATATTAGTGCATGTAAAGAAAGATTGCATTTTTATTTAGAATTGCATAATTGAATTGAAAATTGCATTTTTAAGAAGCATATCATTAATTGGAAATTGAGGTTAGGACTTTGCATGTATTGATATTCATTTACTTTACTTGCCGATTCATAACATCACTAGTTCCACGACCACACCTTTTGAGTAAGCAAGGCCATTAAAATTAATGCTCTAATTTAAAATTGATTAGTAACGATTTTATTTTCTAGGGTGCACAAACTAGCTTAGGATTTTGTGAGTAAACTTCTCCAAGGATATTAAATCAACATATGTGTCTGACTAAGGGAGTGGAGAAATCCATTGTATAATCGGTAAGATCAGGAGGCTTCGCTTACATTGGATTTAATAACGATGTCGGTTGAAGGGAAATCCCCCTGATACCTTCTTAGTGTTAGAGATATTTCCGGGGATCTATTCATATCTGGGGATCTTGCTAGTGCCCTTACCTCCGTGAGAGGTGGTGCTTTCAAGGTTTCAGGCTTTGATACCTTTCCCATATGTTAGACCTGACTTACGACTGCTCGCCTATGCATCAGTTATACCATGGTTTTTTAGTTTCTTGAATTAGGTTCCACATAGGTTACTTGCAAGGGTTATTCTGCAGGTACCCTGGGTCATATAAGGGTTGGACAACACACAATCGTTTTGGAGGATTTCCTCTCTTGGGGGATCTGACCGACTGGTTGTTAAGCCTAAGAGGGCCCTTATAACTGATTCTATTGCCTTCGATCTTTAGTAGGGAGTCTCAGGCCCTTCTTGGACGAGGCATACCTACTTTAGGGAGGGAGGCCCCTTTCAACCACTTTACCCTATTTGTGTGCATATTGGCTGTTTGATTATTTTTGGTGTGCTCTTTGATTACTAGTTGGACTTAGGATTTGTTTTTATATCTTGAGTCTTAAGTCATCATGTTGTCGGATCATCTTCCCCGATGGTCTCGTCGCTTGTTATAGTTACCACTAGATTTCGAGTCTTTGCCTTCTAAAAGGCATAGATTTATTAGACGTGGTACACATAGCTCCACTTATAAGACTTGTGATTCTACAAGGATGAGTACTGAACTGAGTCATCAAAATACTGGGAGCCCCTCGACTCCCACACCTACTATAGTTAATGGCACCCCTTTGACTCCTGCAACCACAATGGTTGTAGTGTCAGAGGAACCTATCATCACTATTGCCTGTCCTATAGTGAATGCTCTACCTATTGCCACAAACCCATTTGGGTCTCTTGGTCACTCACCGAGGTATAATGTTCAGTCCATCTCGATGGCCTCTAGTCCTCTTTCCTATGGTATGTCGACTTTTACTTCATAGTTTTCAAACTCCATCCCAATTGCCGGCCCTAATGCTAGCATTGGAATTGGGGGCACAACTCCTCCTTATACTCCATTTTCATTTGGTGGATCTCAGATCCCTCAAATGATTCCTACCATGGGAGGCATTCCTTCTTTTAACCCAGGGTCTAATCCTGTTGCTTCTGGGTGGAGAAACCAACCTGGTCGACAAGCTTCTGCTCAAGTTCCATCCTTTACCCTCACCTCCTCAGTTTCAATTATGACCAACATGTTTGGCATGATGTATCCACCTTTATCCTCCAGATTCACACCCAGAGGAGTTCAGTTTCACACCTTGGGAAACCCCCAACCTAAAGCCACTCCAGCTGGGGGCAGTTTTTATAAACCCCATCAGAACATTCCTACTAGAATGGTGCCCAACCAACCTCTTATGAATCATCCTGGAGTAGAGTATTACAATATTGAACAAGGCCATGGTGCTTACCAGAACCCTAGATGGGATGCGATTCCCCAAACACAATCTTTCCAGTGAGCTTGGGGCCAGATGCCACAACCCTGTCTCCCTTTTCTGGCCACGCTCAATCTACCAGAATTATCTAAGTTGATGAATGAACTAGTGTGTCATGATCCTAAATTCCCCCCCATTCCCACCAAGCTTCCTTTAGATATTCCAAAATTCGAAGGCAAGAATGGTAAAAATCTTGGTGATCACATTACAACCTTTCACCTATGGTGCTCTTCGAATTCCCTTAATGACGATTTCATTTGGTTAATATTATTTCAACAAACCCTCATAGGGGCTGCTGCGAAATGGTATACTGAGCTACCTAGGGGGGCATATGGGACCTTTAGTCAGATGGTGTTAGTCTTCCTTAACCACTTCCAATTGTCGGTTCGTTACAATGCTGGCCTAGAACTTTTGTCGACCTTATGCTAGGACAAAGAGACTCATATCTTGGATCACATCCAGGAGTGGCGTAGACGTAAGAGGTTGATCAAGACCTATATACCCCCAATTTTCTTGTTAGATTGGTTCCTTAAGTCTTTACAGCCTCCTATTTCGAAGAATGTTGCTACATCCAGGGTTACATCTGAGGAAGAAGCAATATTCAAAGCCCAATAGTTAGATCTTATATACGCTCAGTCTGGGATGTTATACGATATTCTTCTGGATGCACCGATGTCAAATTGTGACCCCAGACAAAATCCTAGACCTCATGCCAATGGCATTGTAGGTTCTTCCAGTGTGAAATCCGCAGACTCAGTGACAAGGCATTAGAAAGAGTTGTCTCTAAACCAGTCTACAGGAGGTCCAACTTCATATGTGTATTCCAATCCCACTCAGTCAGTGGATGTACATTTCGTGCAATTGTCGACCGACCCAAATGGTAACCAACAACCAGGAGGGAATAAGAAGAAAGGACGTAATAATAATCGTAAGGGTGGGAGGAATAATAATAAACCCAAGGACAATCGTAATAATGAGAGGAAGAATAAAAATGCTGGTGAGGGAAAGAAATAAAGGCGTAAGGTGAAATTTCCCTGTAATCTTTGTATGAACGATCATATTACTCGTTTATGCCCAAAACTTGTGGAAGTTGAAAGGCTCTTATCTCTACCACCCGCCATGCTGACGAATCCTTTTCCACATAACTAGCACATGGCCTCGAGCTCCTCAAATGCCAAAAATGTGTCCGATGGAAATAAAAACCCACCGACACAAGACACTAACCATTTGTGTATCAATATGGTCAATTCTCAGGTTAATGTAGTCACCCGGTCTCACGATTACAGTTCTTCACAAACTGTACCTGGTCTAGAATATCCTCCTCCTCTGGAGATGCCTTTGTAGATCAAAAAACCAGACCCACCACCTTGTATTATGAAAGAAGTACTGATGCACTCTACCCACAATAAAAATGCTAGAGACACCCATAATTACTCTATTGTTGAGGACCTAGGTCAAACCCCTTGTGTGATGTCGGCCATGGAGGTACTCTAGATGTGTCCCTCATAGAGGAATGCCTTGATATCTGCATTAGGAGCTCTAGATCCCAATGGTTCAAAATTCATCAAGTTTGACGTTACATATGTGAAGCCTCGCTTGCCTTACCATGTGGCATTCCAAATCCACCTAGGTTACTCAAAGTATACCATCAATCGTGCAATTGTGGATGAAGGCACTGCAACATGTGTGATGTACCTGATCTATTGGAAAGCTCTCAACTCTCTAACTCTCTCCCAATATCCAACCATGTTGACTGCTTTTGATGGTCATTCCTTCCACCCTCACGATATTCTTCCTGTCTTTCTGATCTGGTTAGGTGGGAAGACGGTAGAGGTGGATGTCGAGGTGGTTGATGCACCCCTTGATTATAAATTGTTACTAGGAGACAATTGGACTTATGCTATGACTGTCGTCGTATCGTCGGTCTTTCACACTCTTTGTTTTCCTCACGATGGGAAGATCATGACGGTTGACCATTTATCCTTTGCGCATGCTAGCCCCAATGCATTTTTTGGACCGTCGATCCCCATGGTCGACAATTCTCAGCTGGAAACTGAGAATATCGGTGTCAGAATGTATTCCTCCCTTATGGGTACCTTCGACTTCATGGCATTGATTGACCAGTTTTATGCCATGTCCAGTAGGCCCGTTTCATCAGAGAGGTCCGTTCCTTTCTGCACTTCCTATTTTAACGATCCTTGGACTCTAACTTCCTCGACGTCATCTTGTGAAGGTCAAGCGCATGCTAGAATGGCCATGCCACTATAGAAAATAGAGATAGCGTATCAAGTTGTTCTTGACTCTTCCATCGATCCCGATCCTATTACCTCGCTGACGGACGAGGGGGATCCTGTTCTTAAGCCCGTGTTGGCCACTTCATTATCTTTCTCACATGACTGCCTCGATGATGCTTTACCCTCGGATGAAGCTATCATTGAATCCATGAATGGTTCTGAAAAACCTTGGGATGATATGCACCATCACTCTTATTTTCTCCCAGAGCTTGCTAGAATCGAACAAGATCACTTTCGATCTACTTTGAGTGAGATAGTCAGTCACGTTGTAGTTCCACTTGATATGCATGACATTTATGCCAAAGGAAATATGGTGAGTATCTATCCTACTGTCATGATTGATATCTCTCTTACCCCTGGCAAGATTGAAAATGTACAGATCGGTGTAGATTGTTCACCATAAGAAATCCTGATCTACACTGAGCTCTTCAAGGAATTCCAAGATGTATTTTCTTGGTCATATGAAGAGATGCCAGGAATCGACCCTCGAATTGTTGAGCATGAGATTAGAACTTATCCAGATGCTAATCCTATTCGACAATGTCTTAGAGCTATCAATCCCCAAAAGGCCCCTACTATTAAGGCAGAGGTAGAGAAAATGCTTAATGTTGACTTTATCTACCTAGTTCCTTTGACTGAATGGGTATCCAATCCCATTCCTGTGAATAAGAAGCAATGAACCATCTGTGTATGCATGGAATTTTTTGACCTGAACAAAGCCTGTCCTAAAGAAAACTTCCCGACACCTTTCATCGATCAGATTCTTGATGAGTTTGCGGGAAGAAAAGTTTTATCTTTCATGGACGGATTTTTATGGTATAACCAAATTCAAATGAAACCCGATGATAAACACAACATGACATTTATTTGTCCTTGGGGCACTTTCACATACCGTAAGATGCCTTTCATCCTTAAAAACGCCAGAGTAACCTTCCAACGTGCTATGACCTTCACATTCCACGATCTTAAGCATATAGTCGAAGCTTATCTTGATGATCTTGCTGCTCACTCTCGTAAGAGAGTGGATCACCCTAAACATATTCAACTAGTTTTTCAAAGATGTCATCATTATAGAATCCGGGTGAACCCTCATAAATTCATCTTCTGCATTAGGTCTGGACGTCTTCTGGGATTTTTAGTCTCTGAGACCGAGATCATGGTAGATCCGTTAAAGGTTGAGGCAATACTTCGATTACCTCACCCACACACTATTCGACAACTTCAAGGTTTACAGGGGAAAGCTAACTTTTTACATCGGTTTATAGTAAAATATAACAATATTACTAAGGGTTTCATGCATATTTTGAAGAAGGACACCCCTTTTATCTAGGATGAGCGGGCCCAAGAATCCTTCGATGCTTTGAAGAAATCCTTGGTATCGACGCCTCTGTTGAAGTCTCCTAACTACAATAGGGATTACTTGATTTATGTCGCCGCTTCCGAAGAGACGATTGGTATGGTTTTGGTTCAAGAGGATGATGAGCTCCGCGAGCATGTCATCTACTATCTTTGTCGAAACTTAGTTGGTTCTGAGCTCATATATTCTCACGTTGACAATCTAGCTTTGGCTGCCATTCACGCATTCCAATGATTATGCCATTATATATTTGTTTGAAAGACTACTGTGGTTGTTGATGTCAATCCATTTCAATACATCCTTGCTGGGCATATCATAGGGGGGAAATATAATAAATGGATTGTCATTTTACAAGAATTTGATCTCGATTTCGCCTCTACGAAATCCAAGAAATCACTAGTCTTTGCAGAGTTAATATCCAACTTCCCACGATTGGACGAGGATGTCATTCATGATGATTCATTTGCGGATGAACACATTTTCCTTGTCTCTTCATCCAACCCCTGGTATGGATACATTGTTCTCTATCTTCAAACTTTGAAGTTCCCTCAACATCTCTCACGAGATGACCAACGACATGTACGATACCAAGCTAAGAATTTCATTATCGTCGGTGACACTTTGTATTATCAAGGAATATAAAATATCCTACATCATTGTTTAACTCATGAAGAAGACGAATCAGTTCTAAATGGTTTCCACAGTGGGGCTTGTGGTGGTCATCTATCCGGGCCTGCGACAACCTAGAAAATTTTGCGAGCTGATTATTTCTGGCCATCTATATTTAAAGATTGTGTTGAAGCAATTAAGAAGTGTCACCCTTGCTAGGTGTTCACTCGGAAAATTCACTCGCATCCAACCCCTCTTCATCCAGTCATTACATTCGGTCCCTTCACCAAGTGGGGGTGGAATTTGTGACTTACAACCCAACATCGACTGGGGGACATCAACACATTATCATGGCTGTAGACTACTTTACTAAGTGGTCTAAGGCCATGCCTATAGTTAAGTCCGATGGGAAGGCTGTCACCTTCTTCGTATTCAATCAAATTATTGCTAGATTCAGTATCCCAAGTGAGATTGTCACTGATCATGACAGTCACTTTCATAATGAAATGATGAAAGAGATAGCATCCAAGCTGGGGTTTAAGCATGGTCATTCTTCCCCTTACTACCCCCAGGAAAATGGATAGGTAGAGGCCATCAACAAGTCTCTCAAGATCATTTTGCACAAAACTGTCAGCCAAAATAAATCTGTCTGGCATATTATGTTATATCCCGCACTTTGGGCATACCGAACCTCGGTCAAGACTACCATCGAATTTTCCCCTTTCCAGTTAGTACACTATGTGGAGTCGATCTTACCTATTTAATGTGAAATCCATTCTCTTAGATAGACAATCACGCTCCTCCCTAACACTTTCGATATCGAGCGACACCTCATACACCTAGAGAGCCTTAACGAGTAGCGTCGAGATGCCTCTACGACTATAGAAGCAAATAAAAGATGTGTTAAGGTCCAATATGATAAGTTTGTCTATCCTCGGTTGTACACTGAGGGTGACATGGTTCTTTTATATGATCAAGCCAAAGAACCACTGGGGGAAGGCAAGTTCAAACCCATGTGTTATGGTCCCTATATCGTGCGACGTATCTTAGAAAAAGGAGCCTATGAGTTAGAAGATTATGAAGGGAACATGTTGGCCAAGCCCAGGAATGGGCTCTACTTGAAAAGATATTACACTTGAGCCCCAAGCTTGGGCGCAACTCTTTGTATACTAATGTAATTTAGTGTATATATCTTTTCCCTTTATCTTTTGTCTTTAGCTTGCTTATCGAGTTTTCTCTTGGTTGGCAAATGTCAGCGGAGTCTTCGGTCTACTTAGGATTCACATATGGAGCCATTCGTCATACATGGAACTTGGCTTCCACCTCTTGGGTGGTTTACTCACCCGAGGGTCTACTAGTGTCTTCAGGTGGTGTATGGCTAGGGCCATTCACGAATAATGTTGCCGAATATAGCATCATTACAGAACTTTTGCGTGATGCTATTTTACATGGTATTATCTCTTTGGAGGTTCACCTGGATTCCTAGTTACTAGTATGTCATTTGAACGACAATTACCGTGTGCGCGGTCCTACGTTACTCTGACGATTCCTATAGGTACGTCTTTTAGAGCGACAATTTGATTTTATTACTTATCATCACATACCTAGGAGTTATAATTATGTATCTGATGCTTATGCTAATTTCATTTTAGATTGGCATTTGTCACATAACTAAAGCAAAGAAAAAAATCTCATCAATGTACACATTGTAATACAAGTAAAGCCTAAGAAACCTGTTTTATATATATTTCAAAAAATAAATATGATGTTTATAGTACAAAATTGGGGCCAACACCCTCAATACACATATACGACCGATAATACAAAATCCATGACATCTATTCATGTAGGCACCAGATGTGTGTCATGATAACAAACTACGACGTTTTCAAGATGCCTAAAGAGTCGCACCCAAGCTCCGGGCACACCAACCACCTGTCGCTAAATGGCCTCTGGCAGATCCTCTACCTGAACCATCAAAATCCTATGTGTCAAATGAGACAGGATTCCCTGGACGTTTTGAAGGATTCTCACTTCTTCTCCTCCTACCGCCTCATCTCCCCGGTGCCTCTGGCGATGTCGTGGAAGCCTGTCCGACCGTCGCAGACCTACGTCTACGTCACACAAGTGTATAGTTAGTACTTAAACCTCATCCAAAAATATTTTTGTTTTACTATACAAAAATACAAAAAAATGAAATATTTAAAAACTTTGACATACCTATGTCCCTGTAGGCGGTCCCTGGTGGAAATGGCATGTCAAGGTCCCCTATGAAGTCGATCCCTGCATAGGGGCAGTCATCCAGAGCAATGACCTGTCATCTCCACCAGTAAAATAAATCATCGTTGTAGGGGTGTGGGAACCCTACCTCCCCCCTACTGTCTCATCACCTCGATCCACCGTGCCATGGCTGGATTGCAAGGTCCTCGAGGAATGATCTCGACTCTAGATCCCAAACTTGGAACCAACTCGAAGAAAAAGATACATAAGATAGATGCAAACTCAAAGTTATTCTTGTCACCCTATTTGCATTCTGTCAACTGGATCTTCATATTAGCCAGTAGTGAGGTGCACCAATCGTACACCGTGGGTATCAAACACTCTATAGAATAGAACATGAGAAACCTCAATGCCTGGTGCAACGAATATGATCCTCTGATCTGGGTCAAAATGAGGACAACAATCTTGAGGCTTAGATTGTTGATCGCTCAGATGGGGAGTTGACTCCTGACCTTCTCGGTCCCTACTATACAATGAGCATCTATGTACTCTTCTATATTCATACCGCTCCCAGCTCCCCGGGCTTTGAGGTTCACCACCTCACCCCGACGCGACAACCCTATCAAGAAGTATATATACTCGACTTCAATCCTTAATGGTTTCCCATCAAGGATGAAGCTCTCATTGTCTTGATCCAAGTAATCCACGAGAAACTATAACAACCTCACTTGGGCCCTCATCCCTTTGAGTGCCCAAAATTTGTACAACCCACATCATGTCAAGGTCATTTGGGCCCCTAGATCTCTTTCCATAGAAGCATCTACCTCCTCATGTTCCCTTTCCCTCCATTCTAGCACCATCCTGCCAGAGAAACATCAATTTTTGAGTTATCAACCATCAAAAACCTTATTTATGGACTTATACGCGGGCTGCAACATTCACAGTTGCATATAGGGATGAGTACACGTAGTATGTATTTTACACAGTCGTGTATACACAACCCGATGAGTGGTAGCCCATGTACACCTAAATTCCTATTTTGCGCTTTAAATAAATGAAATTTTGAAACCTAAATAAAAAATGTAATCAACTAGAAAGGAAGAGGATGGGAAGAGTAATTACCTGGTCCAGACGATCTCTGATTCTGTCACTCGACGCTCCCGCAATCACTAGTTGAAGATCGAAGGTAATTTGGTCCAAATTTTACTATTTGGGTAAAAACATCAAATGACATAGTATAATTTGGTTTTTGTTACTATATATAGCAATTTTTACCCACTTTACATAGTTTCAGATCATATTTTCACCTAATGGACTAATACAACAGTGGGTTGAGTTGGTTTTTGTAGTTTTCGCTAGGGATTCTTGCGGTTTTTAGCATTATGTTGACCCTTCATAACTACAGACAAGTATTTTTGCTACCCAACATATAGGATAGGTATCTGTTCCATCATTCACACTTGCATTGTCCTATGACTGTCACTCATATGCCTTAGGTACGAACCCATTTTTTAGCGACACATAACCCTCCATCTGCTATAAGATGTGTCATTATCAAATGGTAGAGACTTACCAAACATGGGTACCCTAGTTAGATCCTCTGCTCCATTTGGTGCCCATGCATAGGTTTTTTCAGTAGGACTGGGAGTCCCTCATAGCTAATACATGAATTTATGATGAGCCTCATTTCTCACTCATAAACATGCTGACCTATACCTAGAGGACTCCCATCCGAGTTTGATTTAAGCTCTTTTATGACTCATTTTCCAAAATCGAAAAGATTTCCGAGTGAAATTATCTCTTTCACACTCATAAATTGGATTTGAAAGGATGTCTATTTGGTACAAGTTTATCCATTTTTTCACACCAAGTAGACTAAGATTATGAAAAATGACTTTTTTGGCGTTAAGTTGTGATTGCATATCATGCCCTTTCTTGCAGTTTTGAGCCTATAGCCGATTCTCTCTTTGCGTTATAAACCATTTGCCTCAACAGTTTTGTATCCTCAACCAAGCCGAGCCTCATTTATATCCTTAGAAATTTGACACCCTATACCCAGGAGGGAACATTCCCTCGAGTGTCCTCCCACATGCACCTCCTTGCATTAAGCATAGGTATGTTCCACTATTGGAACTAGTTTTTCTTACTTGCGACACTTGTTTCCTCCTCTGTATCATATAATTCATTTGACTATGAAAAAACAAAAAAAGACTGGTGAGAAGGGAGTATTATCTTATATTGGCAATAGTCGTGTCGCCTTTGAACATAGCACAAAGTTATTGAGTCCACTTGTCATCATAAATTTGGGTTTAGCATGCCCATATGAAGCTGAGCTCGTTACAGAGAGTTTACTCCCCCAACCGATTACTCTTCCAGCCCCTATGGAGAGTTTGATTGATGCCTCCTGCATCTCATGGTTTCATCATTGAGTCTATGCTGCCAGAGTCTTCCATATGTCTCATGCTCTTGTTCAAAGGATGTCTATCAACCTGTGTTGTCCATTCCTCAGAACTCTTGACTTTGCATGTTGTCCATACCCTCAGTTTGTCTTAGAATCACATTATGTTGTAGTCTTATTACGCACCTTGGTCCTACTTTCCTCATTTGTAGTTAACCTTGAACCGAGCAGCCGACATTTTATCATTGGTCATTGACTGGGTGGTTTCCCTTGTGTTCGACGACAATACATCTATTCACACATTGAGATTTGTGCAGTGTCTTGGATGCCATTAGCCTTATTGGTGGTTTCCTCACCTTTGTCAACAATTTTCCTCATTGGCTGCTATTCAAAGGGTATTTTTCATGTACTGCTTGCACTTGGAACACGTGAAAGACGCTCAGGGTCATTGGTTCGTGAACTTTTTCTTCGTCCAATTTCCTCTAAATCATCAAGCTCTTGATTTGTACCTCGTTTTGAATGATGAGAGATGCCTTAATCCTCTCCTTTCAACGGGTCTCCTTCCATCGACTTCATCTCATCTATTCTGGAAATGATACCTAAAGTCCTATGAGTACCTTGAGGATTGTAGTCATTAGTGGCAGGTTCTCTCGCCATTGACAGTTGGGAATACATCAATGTCTCCTGATCGATTAATTCTTCAAGTGTTCGACCCCAACTCCTTTATTCACACTTGTAAGAATGTACTCGGTGCATTGGTACCTACTTTCATCATCGGTAGGTTGTCTCGCGTTTGTTAACGGTATACCTCAATGATCGATAATCAAACGAAGTCTCATTGTGTTTGACCTCAACTCATTTATTCACACGATGTAGACTTGCACCTTTGGCGGATTGGGTAGAAGACTTGAAGACATCAGTATGTAGCCACAACTTTCCTGAGATGTTTCTTCCTTTTCATTGAACCAGTACCTGTGTGACTTCTGTGATCATGGGAGATCAGATTGTACTCCATTGTATACAAATATATTCAAATTGATTTTGAGACTGGTTTTACTGGGCCTTGTTCATGACTATGACAACCTTTGGCATGTAACCACATTTGTATTTTCCTATTCATGGCAATAGACAATTGTTTGGTATATTTTCACATGGATCTGTAGTGTAATTCAAATTGACAACCATGTATGCAAAGTCAGTACAAATAGTAATGAGCAACTAGTTCTTCCAGTTGGGTCCCCATTAATCCACTACTGGGTTTTTATAATGTATTTCGGCCATCACAGATACTCCTCTGACCTCACACATTAGGGGGCATCTGTTATAGCAATATTTGCCTCACCCCATGCAATCTTGCACATAAGGCGTTTTTCCATTTCCCTATGCAGACTTGTCATCCCTTTTTGCAAATCCCAGAGCTAAAAATACAATTTTTCCACATATACGCACCTTGCCTACTATACAACATGCGTATACGCACGTTGCACCACTACAACCCACGTACATCGGTAAATGTGCCCAAAATTGAAAAATAGTGTCGGGTTTCCATGTCATGACAGGAGATAAATGATCCTTGGCCTTCCATATACTGGAAACATTCCGACTCGGCGCTTCAGTTCCACTTGAAGGCTATAAATGGGCCAATTATGAGATATGGAAAATAGGAGAAAGAATTCAACTTTGAGATCAAAGTTACTCTGGAGAAATTATTCACTTCACATTAAGACTACTAAATTTGAACGTTTTTGCGACGAAGTAGCGACAAAGTTTCGTCGGAATAGGGTCGTTGTTGCGACCAAGATGATTTTTTTTTTTTTAGTCAGAATAGATGCATTGGTCTAGCGACTGCAAATGGATCTTCGTCGATCTAGCAACCAGGAAAATAAGCTTATACACAATAGGTAAAAGTTACCATTCGTCGGTCCATCCACCAAGATTAGTTGGTCTAGCGACCCACTTTAGTCGCAAGCCTTGCCAACATATCTAAGGAAAACATAACCTTGGTCACTCTAGTGACCATAATTAGTCGGTCTAGCGACTAATGTTAGTCGGTCTAACGACCCACTTTAGTCGCAAGCCTTGCTAGCATCTCTAAGGAAAACATAACCTTGGCCACTCTAGCGACCATAATTAGTCAGTCTAGCAACTAATGTTAGTCGGTCTAACGACTAATATTAGTCACAAGAGAGACCAAGACAACCCTGTTAAACTTAGTCAAGCGACCAAATGGATATATAAGCGACGGACCTGTTCATCGCTAGAGCGACTAATGTTGGGTTTAAAAAAAAAAAAAA
>SNQJ01S0225481.1:0-14688 GCA_010110895.2 Picea sitchensis
AAGTCATGTGGGCCCCGTTTGGGTAAGTTAGTACATCAACTTCCCGGGGTCGTAACTTTTGCATGCGATCTCCGTTTTAGGCGTGTGATAGCTCGTTGGAAAGGTATCATTGAGGAGATTCATTTTGGGGGCTCAATCATGACTTTGATTATCATTGAGAACCTTGATCTCGAAAAACCTTCATTTGGACCCTCAAAATGGCCCCGGAAGTTAAAACCTAATAAAAATAGTAAATTGCCAAAATGACCAGAAAACTATTTTGAGCCCTTTGGAAAAGGTGGGTGGCCACCGATATCCACCTAGATCATCCCTCATCCTATCAATGCCTGGAAGTTAACTCTGCAACAAAACAATAAACAGTTCAAAAATTTACGTTTGCAATTAGAACCGTTTCGGGAATAATGCACATAAAAAGAAAATTTTAAATTAAAAACTCATAAGAGCATGACAGGCTTATCAAAAGCATCCGGTTGTTAAATGAATTTGCATCGTTTAGCTTGGCATAAACCCTGCAATTTGAAACCTGCAAAAACAATTTTTAGTGGTGGCATGATGACTCACAATTGTCAATTAGTTAAAAAAATGGCATAACTAATTCCTTTCATTTTCTCTGCCACCATATTTAATACATACGAACCATGGCATCTTCAGGAAAATGCTAGAGATTTCTTGTCTATTATTACTTTGTTATTTTTCTCTGCAATATCCTCTGAACAACCCTCACCCTACGAATTTCCTCGCCCTCTGGAGTTCTGCGCGGGAGTCTTTTCAGATTCCGTTCACGTTTCTTATTTCTACACAACACGCCCACGTCCATTTGACGAAAATACTCCCCCATATCCTCCCCCGAGTTAGTTTGGAAACAATGATTCCTAGCCAGCGAAGCTAACCTCAGAATAAGACTGTATGTGATCTAGAAAACAATAATAAATGCCTACCCGTAATAGATGGATGATATCGAGATCTGTCTTTTGGTATTGTCTTTCCAGGATTTTCTATGATTGTTATTTTTTAATCTAACAGCCTTGAGTTATCGACGGAATCACGTAGATATGGCGATAGGTAAAGATCCTCGCTGCTATCATTTCTAAGTATACATCTTGATCATCGACGTGGATTTTGCCTCTGCCTTGGCTCAAGTATCATGATACTAGGAGGGAAAAATATTGCTTGCTGCAGGTCGAACAATTCAATGCAAATGTAGTACTGGTTCTTGGACAGGAAAAACTCTAGCATGTTGAAAGAAGTGCTGAAAGGTAAACCAAATGTAGACATTGTCAAGCTCCACAAATCAGGGGGAGCAGTTCCAAGAAATTCGAAGTATCGGCAGCGGATGCGTATTTATAGGACATGGGAATACTTCTATGGTCTTACCAATGAACTGTCACCACACACCAATGTTGTAAATTTAATGGTATATGATGAACAAGAAAATGGTGAACGGAGGAACAGTAAACTCCTGGGCTTGTGTGAATTTTTCTCGAAGTGTCCAGGACAGTGTTGCTTGTGGTTTTGTCATGCGTTGACACAGATGTATCAGATCTTTGGCATCGTATTTAATCCAGAACCTGACACTCCTATCCACGGGGCATGACCGGATCAAGTCAAGAAAGCACGGAAGACTCTGTACTAAGAGGTGACAAACGATCTTAAGGGAAAGGAACTGGAACTTCCTGTTGATATTTCGCCTAAGGAGGTTCTCGTGATTCGTAAGATGCACCCTTATTCGGACAATAAATGATCCTGGTAGCTTCCCTATGATGGTCACTATGAGCATCCCTATGCAGAGAGATTTGAGCCAGATGCAAGGGGTGTGGGACATGTCTTGGATTCTTGCATATGAGAGTGAGTAAGCAGATCCAAGGTGTATTTAGTTTGAGTAAAACAGTCGATGTATGTTTGGCTTCGATTCCCAAGAAGAAATGAATATCACCAAGATATTTCATGGCGAACTTTGTACCCAGCTTGCCTTCATTCAAGTCTGAATTTACTACCTCAGTTCCATTGACACGTATAAGAGATATATCCCACCGGAATGATGTAACAGTGATGGCCGTGTTACATCCCTGAATTTGGAATCCATGGGATTTTCAGGGGTCCTATCACCACAAATTGGCGAGCTGAAGTACCTGAGTACCGTAGCACTACAAGACAATAACATATCTGGCACACTACCAAGTGAACTAGGTAACATGACAAGTCTATGGAACTTGAATCTGGAAAACAACAATCTCACTGGGAATATTCCTATTTCTTTGGGCCAGCTTCGTAATCTTCAATATCTGGTGATAAGAAACAATAAACTTGGTGGAGAGATTCTGCCTTCAATACCAGAGATTCCAACTTTGATAGAACTAGACCTATCTGCAAATGATCTCACTAGAAAGATTCCAGAGGCTATATTTAAAGTAGCTACATTCCACGTGATCTGAAGCAGATGGCAATAGAGTGAATGCTGGTCCAGAAGATTTGATTGCAACAAAGTTAATGCTTACAAGGGTCACTAGGAACCCTGGAGAATATAGAGAATCATTTGTGGAGCAACTAACGACTGCACCTCATGGATGAGCACACAACAAGGTCCTGATCCGAATCTCTCTACAATGCTTTGATTGAAATGAAGGAGGTAGAGTCTTCTGTCCTTGGGAAAAACTGGGGGGTGTGCTTTTACGCTGTCATAACATCTCTGTGCATGACTTTGTGAACACAGATTGTCTTAATTGTCATCCATTTGTTACACTGATACACAAGATGATACAAATGAAGCATGACCCCTCAAACTTGATGATTACTTCCCATACGTAGACTCTCAAAATGATTAATACACAGGATATGTTACAAGTAGGCCAGCTCTGAAATAATATCTCTTTGACTTGCAAAATCATATATGCTTCATTTTCATAAAATGTTGGCTTTACACTTTCACGTTAATTAGGTTACAGTTGCATGCTTTGGATGTTTTTACCACTCTTACAGTTTTATACATCTGCTCTTGAAATGTCACAAGTGGCATTGAACATTGACAATGATTTTTATTTTGTATAGTAATAATTTGTTTGCCTTTAGCATAATTTTTCTTTTTCTTTTTCTTTTGTTTTGTTGTATTATAGAAATAAAACAAAAACACTAAAAATTATAAAAGTTTTAAAAATTATAAAACTCAAAACATTGCAAATGGATCCCCCCACTTCCTGGAACATTATTGGAATCATGTTTTCATATTTAACGTTAATTTCTTGAGTTACTCGAAATAGGTTTTGACAAGGGAGATTGCCTACGACAATAGGTAAGAAAGACACATTTCATTTTTTGTTGGCATTTGTACTCATTCCTGCATTTTATGTTTTCAATGATCTCACTATTTCGCTGCAGGTTTAGTACTAACATTTTTCAGGTTCGAAGATGATCAATTTAATGCTGAAGTGATTTTCATGAATCACAGATATTTGTAAATAAAACATGCCTCATTGACAGCTTGAACAAGCTAAATTTTTCGTGTCACACATGTCATGACATCTGCTGTTACACACCCATCTTTCAGGAAATCAATTATGTTGTGACATGATCACTTGCCATTCTCCTTCCAAGATTTTTTGTCATCCATGTACTAGAGTCCACTATTTCATTGCCTTATCCTTCATGACTTCATATACACCTATTTCTCTAAATCGCATACATTCCTTTCAGTTCATTTTTGCCTTCTTTTTCCATTCTAGTTCGCCTTTTGAATAAAACTTATTCCCTTTCCATGATTACATTCCCTTGTTTTCTTCGCCATGCTGATACACACTGTTTTCTCGTGAGTTCTTTCCTTGACCGTTAGATCTTTTCATTTATAGTCCTACAAATCTTTTGTACAAACTCGTGTTGACTGATGTGGGATTCCTTAAGACCCACCTTTCAACAAGTCTTGCTATCGACCTCAACACCATATCTAGGATATAGACTAGAGTCCATTTAAGTGCCCAGGCTTGCATGCCTTAATGGCAAGTTCTCTCAGCGGCAATCATGTGGGAATACATCAATGTAAGCTTGATGTCCGGATCTTGCAAGAGTAACCGACATCGACTCTTCTATTCGCGCCATGAAGATGTACTTTCCGGGTACCTTGGCACTCGGTGACATCAATGGTGAGTTTACTTACCGCATTGGTTAGCGGCATTCAATAATGGCGGTAATCAATGATTTATTTTCATGCTTCGACATCGACACATTTATTCACACATGGATAGAATTGTACCATTGGGTTTTGTAGTGGGTGAAGACTATACACTTTCATGACTCCATCAACAGTTACAACAACATGAATTCAGATCTATGAGAGCACGACAGTTCCCCATTTCCATACTTTCTCTTTTCATGATTCATCAGCACCAGTTCAAATCCCTCCACTGCACATTCTCTCATTCAGCAATGACAGTTGTTGTAGTTCCAACCGTTGTTCTTACAACAGTCTGATATGGGTTAATAGTAGTTCAGTGGATTCGCGATAGTCTTTGCTATAGTAGCGATCCACCTTTCACATAATCCCTACAGTTCCATCTTTCATGTTGACCCAACAAGCGCCATTCCATGACTACATCTTCATGATCCACATAGGTGACACCTTCCATATTCTAACAATCACAGTCACATATTCTTTAGTCCGGTTCAGTAGTTACATTAGTTGCAATATAATTTGGGTCACGATTTCACGATCCGGTGACCCTGTAACAACTACATTCCTATTACATAGTTCATCACCATTTTGGGTAAGTGAAGGTATGTTGTTTTCTAAGCTTTAATCATGAAATTCCTTCTATCTTTGACGAGATATTTTGGAAAATTCCCTCGACACACTTCATTTCCTTTTTCCTTCCATGACCACCACACTATATGTTGCATAGGGGACGTACAACCGGTCGGATGGGGGGACTATATTCATAACCACCACATTTTCCACTATCATCATTCGATTTTCATCCCATTTACACTTCCCCAAAATTTCTTTTCCAACGACCCCCGAAGTGCACTTTGCTTTACGCATTGGTCTACACCTTGGCATGATTCATAAAGATAAGAAAAGGCTTTCCTTATACTCAGTGATGATTTATTATGCACATTGGTAAACAACTTTTCCGGTGAATATATATGGGAAAATTATTATCATAACAAAAAGAGAACACATAAGTAAATGAATGTTGTTAACACAAGAACCAACATTCTTATATTCGTAGTTGTTACACAACAACCAACCATAGGAAAAATGTCGGTACATTATTGGAAACTAAAATATGGGAGAATTATCATAGCGACAAGAGAAAAATAATGAAATGAGTGTTGTTAACACAAGAACCAACATTCTTATATTCATGGACACATTTACACAAGAACCAACCATAGGAAAATGCCAATTGTTACTCATGTCTCCCACATATCCTGGAACATTCATTATTAAAATACATCATCAATCAAAGCAAAAGTTCAAATGCCAAAGGTTCTTGAGAGAAGATCCATGCATGGTTGCATGAGGACATGCAACAAGTTAGGTTAATGGGGGCATGTTGGGACTCGAGTAACCGTATTTTCATCCACCTTTCCCTTCACTATTCCTTACATTTCATGCCCCATTAAACCTTCATCATACCATTTCATGTAAATACATTTTGGGTTTCACATCATTATTTTTCCACTTTATTCATTTTTAATTATTAAAATTGAATTTATGATTAAATATTAGAAAATATGCATGTTTTCATATATCTCCAATTATGTGTGAGCTTTGTAATGTGTAGGAATATGTGAATGATTAATTCAAAGGAGACTTCTCGAATATCTCTTCCATCATTCCAAAGGAGATAATTATTCAGAAGCCCTCTTTTCAAGGGAAGATCATGTGGAAATTTGGTTAGAATATCTTATCTAAGATATATGAGAGATATGTGTGAGGATTTGAAGGGATCATATCTTGTAATAGCGGGAGAGAGTAGTTGAGAGTGGTTAGAGAGGAATAGTGGATCACACCAATTATAGATGGTTATCTTCTTCATGTATATAAGAGTGCTCTCTCTTCATGGGGAATTCAATTAGGAATTAGGGATTAGATCATTGGAATCAAGCTTGAATTTTTTGGAGATAGTCTTGTAATTAGGGGAAGGGGATTCTTAGCTTGGTTTCCTTGATTCATACTTTCATTATTGTTTCCTGAGGGTGGTTTGATTCTTGTAATGTAATTCAACATCGTCTTATTGTGTGAGCTCACATATGTCATTGTTGTTAACTCTTCATGTTGTATTTCCCTTATGCAATTTCATGCTTTTCCTAGTTAGTGTTTCAATGCTTTTTTAGATTAGTTTGATTTCAGCAACATAGATTAGATTAGATTAGTTCTACTTGAGTCCTGCATATCGATTATTGTGTGCCGTCGATTCATTACCTCGGGTTGACAATTAAATGGTTGGGCAAATACTACAAGCGTTATTATAACGACATATATTTAGCCTAACATGGACCAAGAACCTCAAACACCATACAATATAGAAAATGATAAAACCCTCACATCCATCACAGTTTAATGAAATTTCCGATCACATTCAAATAAAATAAATGGTCAAATGGCACAAGAGAACTTTGAAGAGTACTACTTATTAAGCTCAAAAAAATATTTTAATAGATCGACATCAAATATCTTATACTCAAAACTTAAAGTTACAAAGTTCAATCAAATGGATCCTTGGCTTAGTTCTGCAGGATTTCTAAAAAGAAGATGATAATGCGTATGTTAATGCCGAAATTTAAAGGTGTTTGTCCATAGATGGATTGGGATTGGGGCTCTATGGACCATAAAAATATTTACAAGAGGAAACATAATTAGAGAAGAACATGAGTGGTGCATAGGCAATAAGATCAGAAGAAGACAGGAGGAGGAAGTTATCATAATTTGGTTACACTTTTCCGATGAAAGAATAAATATAATTGTTTGAAATCTGATAAGAAATGGGAGGTATGCGATAATGGTTTTAATGTGATGGAATCTCTCTCTCATTTGCTTGTTGATGTTCCTTTTATATATTTTCATGTTGTGGTTATGTGGCCGGTTGTAATTGCTTCCGTTGGAAATTCAACAATATTGGTTATAGCTTTGTTTAGCCATTCTTGAATATAATGCCTTAATGGGGAAACAATTACTCCTTGCTTTACTTTGATACTTTTAAATTCACTCTCAATTTCCCTATGGCCAATAGATAAATTTTGCAATATAGTCCCAATGTCCTCATTTTTTATTTGTATACTCAACAAGGAAATTATCAATGTCATCATAAGTATATTCAACCATGCTATCAAATTTCTCGGCTGATGATTTCTTCAAATTTTCAGCTTTCTCTTCAATTGATCTTTGCTCATGATCATTGAATTTGAGATGGTTGGATGAAACCCTCGATATTGAGTCCACAATATCAAACTAATAATATTTGAAATTATGATTAGGTCTTTTTCATGATATTTATTTCAATTGATTTAACAAGCATATACAATATATTAATTCTTTCAATCGACATGCCTTTAATTGTACATCACGACTGCGGGAGGGAAAATATTCATGTTTTCTTTTATGGTCTGTCTTTGCTGAGAATTTCTCTACAAACATAGCAACCCCATCTGTGAAGAATCCTCCATCATTCTTCAAATCTGCATTCAAATATTCTTTAGTAGTTTGAATTCTAAGCCCTAGAGCAGAAAAGTTTTTTTTCCAAGTCCCATAAATATAAAATGAGCGACATTCTTTTCTTTATCTTCTTTTCAACAAAATGTTGAGTAGCAATGATTAAACTTGAAATTCCTTTTACTCTCGAGGATTTGATTGAATTTCCTTGAAAATTTCTTCCAGGTTGCATCATGGCGGTAGGGGGTAATAATATTGGGTGGAGGCATAAGAGTTTCTTTCAATTCCTTGACTCTTTCTTTAAGTCTAAGATTTTCCTCTTTGATATTAACTATTGAAACGTCCAATGCATCCCACATGACTCTATATGAATTGAGGATAGTTTTGATGGAAACATGTTTTTATTATCAATGGTGGACCATGACTTTCCTTTCTTATCCTTCGATGTTCTTTCAAAGGTCAATTTCTTGGAAGACTTATAAAATAAAAGATTCTACAAAGACAAGGTTTCTTCATCAGAGAAGACTTCATCTTAAACAGCTAATGCAACAGACTGTACATTTTATTGGGGGTGTTCTTCATCATTTGGAAACTAGATATTTTCAATATCCACATATAAGTCCATATTATCAAACAAAATATGTCTTAGTGCGTTTGTTTTTTTTTCCTCTTGTTGAGAATTGACCCTTTTCCTTTTTACTTGTAATTTATGAAGGTTTTATAGACTTCCTTGAGGAGGATTCCTTTTCCCATCATCAACATAATTGTTACTTCGGGTTTTTCTTTGTTGGGACGTTGTAGATTGAGAATTTATTTTAGGAAAAAGAATTTTGTGAGAAACAATAGGTGACTAAGCATTTCTTTCACTTTAGGGTTTCCCTCTTTGCTTGTGAACTTCAATGGTTCTCACAATGGTTTTATATGTTATATATTCTTTATTAACACCACGAACGGGGGTCATGATTAATCACCCTCTTCTTCTCAAATATGATTGTGATATTGATCATTGTAGGGTTGATTAAATGCTACCCATGTGCTTATAAAAGGTTGTTAGGGTCAAAACCCAGCACAGTCTCTTACGCAAACTTCAAATTAGTGGTCAAAGTAAAACATATTCGTAATTTTTGGAAATTGCTCTTAAGAAAATTTACCCACTTTCCAAGGTGGAGAGGGAATGAACTCTTTTCATTCTCTTAGAGAAAAACATGAAACCATAACTTATATTGCCTCGCCACCTCTATGATAAACAATTTGTTTGACACATAATAAGGGAGGTATATAGGCTTTCATGAGAACAAAAAACCCTAATGATATTATAATCATCCATTTCTGAGAATTCAACATCCAAAACGCTTGATGCTTCTAATGAAATCTTGGAAGTATCTTCCCTAAAAAGTAATTTCTTAAATTCAAAGAGACAAAATCATTGCCAAACTTCCTTTGAAACAATGGTTAACTTTCTTCCTCTAGAGAGCATGATACCACATAGTCACTACGTCAGTGTTTGAATTTATCCTTTTTTTGACACTCAAACCTTTAAAAATATAACAATGCATGATAGAAAATATTAGATAAGATGCCATATAAAACTTTTTATCTCTTATGAAATTCAATAGATGTGCATAAATTTCATTTGATATCATCTTTTCCCAATCAAACAACATTCATGGTACGTAGATAAAATGTCTGAGGGCCCATGGGAGAATAGTTGTTTAAGTAACTCTAGTAAACAATAAGCAATTTCGATTGGGGTCCTTTAAAGAACTAACCTGAATTATGGATAGGTATTCTGACATCATAGTAGGGTCCTGTAGATATTCTTGCAAGAGTTTGATTCCATTATTTTTCCCCTCTAAGAAATTTTTGGCATATTCTCCTTTGTATGTTAATTTAGAACAAGTAGCTTTAACATTTTTTAAGATTGAAGGTTATATTAAGAACAAGGGAGTTTCTTTGTAGAAGAATGGTTCTTCTGTTCTAAATAAATTTTTCAATGTACCAGGCGATACTATCTTTGCATTCAAAAACCTCAAGGACACAACTAGCGAGAGTTATTCCTGATGCCCAAGCTTTATTATTATCTATCTTTGGAAGAGTTGAATAATAACAATATTCCCTCGACCAATGGTAGTGGGATCTTATATGTTGAGTATATTTAAGGTATCCCCGTAGAAATGGTGTCTTCTTTCATCCATCACTAGCGGGTTGACATACTTCTGCCATTAATGTAAAACCAAAACTTGAAATATGTTGTTAGATCCTTGAGTTGAAAGCATTAACTTGAAATAAATGTGATTTACCTCGATAGAAACATCATTAATAACGTGCTTAAAAATTTAATTTAGTAGTAGTTGAATTTGTAGAATTATCATTTAATAATACTTGAGAATTGTGAAAGAGGAAGGCTTGTCGAATGGGTGGCCGAGTGGGGAGATTTCAAATGAGTGTAGGTCCTGTTGCCACTCTGTTGTGATAATAAAAATTGATAAGTATTGATACTTGTCGGACGGACTTGTGAATATGGGAGATACAAAGAAAAATAAACTAGGAGTGTGGGGAAGAGGTCAAGAGAGAGAGAGAAAAAGAAAAAAAAAAAAAAAAAAAAAAAAAAAAAAAATAAACTAAGTATGGAAAATGTGTAAGTCATGGGGGTGAGACATGAAAATGAAAATTATGGGAAAGAAACATACTTAAAAAAATTAAGTGGAGAGTAATGAAAAAATGGAGGACTTATGAGGTTCAACCTCTTTTAAAGTTCCTAAGTTCTTCCCTCCACATATTTTGATACTGAGATCTTCCATTTCCTCCCTCATCAGTGGCTTAAAGTGGAAAATTTTGTTTCTTGACATTTTATTCCCTTTTGACCAATTTATATTACAACCAAAGCATAGTCATTTTCATCTTTTTCCTTCATTTCCTTTTGTGATATTCGAATAAGTTAAGGAAGGATTGCCCTATGAGCCCCAAATTGATCTCTAATTCATGCATATGTTCTAGTGGTAGACATGTGCCTAGCCCTATTCTTCGATTGAATATGATGAGCATATTCCATAGCTTCCATAACATTTTAGGACATTTTAAACAAAAGCTCATGTTTATGTCTTATTTTAATCCAACCATGTAATATTCCAACAATTTGGCATTATCCATACTATGGCGATACTCGAAATTTTGAATTATAATCTTCAATATCATTTAAGTGTTTGATTCTTGTCAACTAACTAAGGTATTGTTATTCCTAAACTTTTCCACATTGTGCTTCCAAGTGTCTTGTAAATAAACCCAAAGTATAATTATAAGAAGGAACTTTATTTTAACTACCCATTGATGCCATTGATAGGATTTTCTCCCTATGTACAGAGTTGCTAAAGAAATCATTTGCTTATCATCCATAATATTATGCAATTCAAAATTATTTGTCTATTTGGTTCACCCATGTAAGACCTTTGTTGCATCAAACTTCTTAATTCAATCTTGGGAAAGTTAATTACCCTTAGGAACCATCCATAATTAACTCCACTATTAGAGTTAAATCCTCCTTACATATGCTTATTAATGGAAGGTTGTTCAAAATGAATACTAATGTATTGTCATTAGTCCCTTTGATCACATTATCACTTTTAGGGAGATTCTCATCTAGGGTTCGTATGAGTTTGGCCACCAACTTTTATTTCATCTATTTCATCTTTTGATCCATCTTCTTCCCATCCTATTCCCTATTTGATCCATCTTATTTTCCATCTTTTGTATTTTTCTATATGTGTTTACCAAATCATCATTTGTTATTGACCTGTTACTCAATTCATTAAAGTGTTTCTCCAATTTGGATCGTTGGTTATGTATCTCTTAACTTTCTTCTTGAGTCCTTGGTTGAGCTCTGTAGGCTTAATTGGTGTAGAATTTTTTGCAACACCCATTTTGATGTGGGATAACAATAATATTTATCTATATTTCTTCTATACTTTAACTTTACCACACTTTTAAATCAGTTGAAACAGATCTTCCCATCAAATTTATGTCAATTGTAAGTTATGTACCTTTAAAACCCTAATTTGGATATTATTCTACAAGCTCACCTTGCACCTGATATAAATATGAAATTCCTGAACATTTGATTATGAAATTTTGGTATGTGGTATCTCAATATGTCTCCTCCACAATGCCATAGGTTTTACTAAATTCTGATGAGAAAAAGGGAAAAGTTATGGTAACTTCTAAAAGCTTGTTGATTTTTTTTAATTTTTAGAGTGAATTGTACTCCAACATACATATTTCAATTTTCAGATCTACAGAATTTTGATCTAAAATAATATGAGTTATACCCCTAATAAAAACTGATGGCTTTTCCACTTGGATCCTTTTTGAAGATGGTATGACTATTTTACCCAAAACACATGTTTGAGACTAGTTTTAAGGCTATTAAAAACTCTAACTTCCACGGTCTATTAATTAAAAAGTATAGTGAGTTAGAATCTAGATTTTACCATAAGTACTTCACTATGTCTCCCCAATCTCCCAAAAAATCACTATTTGAAGCTTCCCATAAAAAATAGATGAAAATATTCCAAGATGACCCATTTGGGACTAATTTTATGACTAGTCAAAACCCCTAATTTCCATAGCCTATATTTATATAAGTATAGTGAATTAGAATATAAAAATTTTACCATGGGTACTTCTTTGTGTGTTATCGGTCTCTCAAAAATTTATCTATTTGAAACTTGTTACCCCATCCCTAGGGGTAACTAAGGAGATGATAATCTTGAGGCATGTAGGTGCAGAGATTGTGGAGTGTCGAGATCCATATGACCAACTAAGCCCACATTGAGGATACATAGCCCCTCCTCTCCTCCACACACCACCATTTATCATCAACAACACTTAAGTACGTCCACCACACCATCCTGGCCTAGAAAGGACAACATATCTTGCTTCATGAGGTAACAATTTTGGTATCATGGTAATTATCACTTTAGTAACTAAAACATTTGAGCATGTTACAAGAGTCATTTCTTGATTATGGGCGTTTTCTTGAAATTATACCTTTCCTTATTTCACCTTAATTGGTTGACATGGTTCCTAGTAAAATTGGGTCCTGTAAGGAGGGTTGTTAGTGGGGGGTTTTACTTAGGAAGGGGTCATGGGTACTTGAATTTTGCTCAAGCTGCTTTCCATCATTCTTCCCCTATGTTTCCTTATATTTTGGGTTTTTAGGTTCATTGACCTAAGAAGGACTTGTACCTCATTTCATGGGAAGAAGGGGCTAAAAGGGACTAGATGTGTTGTAGATCACAAAATTCAAAATCCATAACTAATCCTTCTATATGCTCACCCTAAGGTTTTAAGAACAATAAAATGATTCTCCAAAAAATGAGACTGCAATGAATAAAATGTCCTGCTTAATAGGGGAATGCATTACAATGTATTTTAATTTCCGATGCATATGGAACTCAATGTATTCCAACTTCCAAATTGGCCTTTGTGGTGCTACTTTTCTTTCCTTACACATAACACTCAATGTTAAATTTACCACAAAATGAAAGGAAAATAAAGGGCTTTGGAAAATGTTACATTTATGTAAACGAAGGGTAAAACACACCCTCCACAAAGGCATCCATAAAATGAGACAATATGAACCATACATTATGTTGGGAACCCCATGCCCCAAATTCTTACCCCCATCCACCTCCTTGTTTAGCCCTAAAGGAGGGTCTTCTAGGGAAAAATCCTTGACTTGGGGATTTACCTACCTAATGGGGCACCATGACAACCCTCCCATACCTAAGGTGACAAAGTTTATAAGGTATTTGAGCATTTGTTTAGTTTGAAAGGATTTAATGCACTTGTTTAGATTGGTTCTTGTATTATATGTGGCTTACTTGGCATGATAAATGTGACTTGTGTACCCTTGGAGGGCATATTTGCTTGTCTTTGGGACCCTTGCTTGGTGGAAAACATTCATGAAGGGATTAAGCCATTTGGACCTTCATAGGGGCTTCGAAGCCCATGAGATGGATGGAGTGCTTATCATTAGAAAGCCTTGGAAGATGAAATTTGCACTTGGGAATGTGATTTTATCACTTGAACAAGGATTGGAACCATGAAGGGAAGATGATGTCATCCTCTTATGCCTGCGCGTCCCTCTTAGGAGGCATGACATCACATTTTGATGGGTCATCCTCTTATGCCTAAATGTCCCTCTTGGGAGGCATGACATCACATTTTTTATGGAACGTTTGACATGTTTGGAACATTTGGTGATGTTGTGGGTTTGAAGCCCTACGATATTGCTTCACTTGGGGAAGATGTGTCACCTTTCTAGCTTTACATCCTAGCCTTTGGAGGCTTTTCCATTGCATGTGACACCTTGGAGAGAATTTTTATGGGCTTATGTCACATCATTTAGTTATTTTGGGTCATTTTGTAGCCTATGTGGGCAAAAAGACAAATCGATTTGCTAATTAAGCATTGCAACTTAGGTTTTAGCCTGAATTTATGGATTTAATTGTAAAGTGGACAAACATGACTTGGGTTTTCCTCATATAAATATGAGGAAAGTCATTCGTCACAAATGGTAACTCATCACTAGGAAAAACACTCTTGGACTGAAATTTCTGCCTCTTTGGACACTATCTCTTTTCTCTTGTGAAAATGGATGAAAAACTCATTGTTTGGAGCAATAATGACTAGTGATTCCTTTTGAAGGTGTTTCTTTGGAAAAAAAATTGGATGAATCTTGGTAGTAAGGGTTTCTTTCATGCTATCTCTTGGATCTTGATGAGTAATTTCTGCAATTTATTATCATTTGTTTGTTAAAATTCAAGAAATACATTTTAGACCCTAGAAGGAGTAAAAGGATTTACACCCTCCACCAAGGTTTAATTTCTCTTTTCTATTGAAGTTCTATTAGGGCTTGCAACAAGAATTAAGAGGATTTACACCCTTTTTGCAAGGCTTATCTAGGGTTTATTTCTCTAGGAAGTAAGAGGGTTTACACCCCTAAAGAAACTTTAAACCCAAGTTCATCTTGGATTTTAAGCTAGACA
>SNQJ01S0225482.1:0-12617 GCA_010110895.2 Picea sitchensis
ATGCACAATATATATGAGAAATAATCAATAGTTTTTTGTTCAAGGGAAGTAATGACTTCCAAAGGTAGCTACAACTTCCAAATGTAAAGGGAGGGATAAACCTCCAAGAGGAAGATACAATCATCCAATATCAAGATAGATTTTAACTCTCTATCCTTGCCCCTCCCTTCCACCCAAGAATATATGAGAGATAATAAAACTTTATTCAATTTTGGTATGTTCAGAAGACCCAACTTGTACAGCATGCCCCGCGCTCAATATTTACAATCTGATTCTGAAACTCGCACACAAGAAACTACAGTCCGTACTATTTCCAATGGAGATGGTCCCACTGCATTTGGATTCTTTATGAAAACGTTATGACTGTTTTACCCAGAACACCTGTTTTTTGACTAGTTTCAGGACTGGTCACAAACCCTATATTCCACAGTGTGTATCTCCATAATTATAGTGAATCAATAGCTGAAATCTTTACCAGAGGTACCTTGATATGTATTCTCAATACCATAGAGATTTCACCATCTGAATCGTTCTAGAAAAATTTTTATAGAAAAAATGGTAAGATGACCTGAAAATAACATACCTTAGAACACATCACCAAAAGACTTCATCCTCCCTTGAAATCCGGCCTTCTTTTACTTCTTCTTCTCTCTAAAATTAGACTTGTATCAAATGAATGTATAATGATGTTTATTTATACCATTTATGTCACTTCATTTTAACCTTAGGGCCGACCTGACAGTTCTTATTTTGTAATTATTTTCTTTAATTATTTTTCGGAGCCTACATGTACTTCCTTTTTCAATTCACTTTGTCATCTTAAAAAATCATTTCATGTACCTTCCTTGAGGATCCATGTGACGTACCACATACCACCGGAAATAGCATGATGTATGCTATCAAATCCATGGATGTTGTATCTGCATGTGCATTTTCCTTCATGTCCAAACACCTTCATCAATCTTGTGGTCAAAACCCATGACTAGGTTGACATCAATGACAACAACCAATCTTCCAACATGTAGAATTTTAGACTTGACTGACTTAACTTGTGGAGTTGGGATACCATCTTAGTGAGGAGTGGTAGCAGCTCAGCCTTGTGAGGTGAGTTGGGAGCTAGTTTATCTTTGGTTTAGTGTGTGTGGCCCCTTTGCTGTTTGGGGGGCTAAGGGGGAAGAAGTACCCTAGCATTGGCTGGGAGGTACTGGTGAAGTCTCATCGGTCGACGAGCGGGAGCTACATGGAGTGCGTGGGAAAATGACTCAAAGCGAACGACTTGGGATACAATATGCTTACTTTTATTCTGCATGTTGGTGTTATTGACCTTACGCTTTTGTTATATGCTTTTAATTGTGTAAGAAGGTGTTTGACCCTGGCGTTTTGAGTGATAACGAATTTCCCTGTATAAGCACGTTGAATTGATTCCCTTGGCACTCGATCCTAAATGTTGTGACTGTCCTATGGTTTTATTGATTTGTGATGAGTTTGTTCTTTTTCTTAGCATTCATCCTTAGCTCATCAGTCCGCGCTTGAGGCGCGATCAACCAAAATTGAGGTTGATGATGCGTCACTTCAATGTTAATAGACCTATAGATCATAATGACCTTCTTTTTTGTTATTGTGGATGGTGAGCGAAGGATGTGTTGCTCACTCGTCTACCCCTGTTGATTGTTCCAATTTGACTGATTGTCTTGCGTGTTGTTGTGATTTTTTACCTCTTCTATTGTAATTCCTTTCCCTTGGCAAACTACGTATTATCCTCTACGCCTTAAGCCTGCGTTTTTGTCCCATTCCTGGCGAATTTCTTTGCATTTTTAATGCATTCCTGGAGAATTTCTTTACGTTTTTAATGCTTTCCTGGTGAATTTGCTATGTGGTTTTATATATATGGTCTGTCATTTACTCTGTGAATATTACCTTACGTTTCACACATCTGGCATGTGATATTCCCTTGAAATTTATTACCTTAATGGTGAGTTTATCGTCGCGACTTTACCCACTTGTCTTATATTTTGACTAGCAAATTACCCTCTTAGTTCGTTTATTTTATATTTTATGATGGAGTTTGGATTTGCATGACTGTGTTTTCCATACCTCTTAGGGACAATGAGATCAAGGTAAAACTCAACAACATTTGGGTGGGTAATACTCATCTTTTCGTTTGATTGAAACCTGCGAATTGATGATAAAACTCAGTGCCTCTTTTCTGTTAAAACTCAGCGATTTTTGAACCATGGCCAACGATTCTATATGGTGATAGATACTATGTTTTCCCCTCTACAAATTAACATATCTGAAGGAGAATTTACCTGCCTCTTGACTGCGAAGTCATACCTTTCAGCGGCTACCCATTTTTTAGTGCAATTCTTCCTGATTTACACAGCGTGTTTTCTTCATTTTTATTTACTGCGATTTTCATTGAAAAACCTCACCACCTTGATGTTAAAACTCTACACACTTTCTTGATGAAACCTAGTGATTGGGATGAAACCTGTGATTCGTCCTTAATAAAACCAACGATTAGAATGAAATCATTTTGGTGGAAGTTAATTATTATGAATTATCTTTTTAGATTATATAATTTAAAATGTTTTTGTTTTGGATAGATGTTAAATGCTTACTTTCTTTTTATGATGAGGATGATAATTAATGTTAATTAAAATTTAAGTGGGAGATGATAATGAGGATGATATATATATTCGTGGATATGCTTTGGATGGAGTTGTACATGTACAAATTTAGGGTAAAGAAATATGGGTGAGGGAATGCCATAACCAATCGTCATTTTATCTTTTCACAACAATCAAGTCTGCACTTCCATTTTTTTGGAGGGATAACTGTAAAATAATAATGGCATTGACAATGCTTGTTAGCAATTGATTTGACAATATTCTTGATGGTTTGACACTGCAGGACAACTTAGACAGTTACTATATTTAATTCTGAACAACATTGATTAATGGACAATGATTCCTTGACTACTGACAACACGATCTTGCGTATTGACTAGGAATTGATAGCTAAATTGATATCCCTTGGAATGTGTGCACCCTATGCATTTTATGTCACACTATATAGTTAGCCTTAACTTAAGAATACTATAATATCTTCTTCACCCAACAATTTCTTAATCATCTTTTATCTGCGATATTTATTCTAGCTATATATCGGTTCACATTAATTTCTTTTATCATACATTGCACCCAACGATTTCACTCGTGGAATGACAAAGATATCTTATAATAATTCTTCCTTCCTGATTTTTTTTTTAACAACAACTTATAATATAATTACTTAGAACCTTTATGTTCATCATTAAATACAACAAACAGTCAACCAACAACGAAGCATACAATAACCTGCTTGGCAAGGACCTATAATTTAACTCTACTAAATCCGTTCTTGAGCATGGTAACAAGAATAAAATAAATAAATAGCTTAAACAGCAATACATTGTTAGCTAAATGAATTTGAAGTGACCAACACAATAATTTATTAATGTCTAGCGTAACATTTATTTGGGTAGCATAACAATTTTATTAGATTTTAAGGCTAATGTACCACCGAGATTTATAAATATCTAATGTATGGTAGAGGGTTAGCATTTAAATAAGAAAGATTTAATACATAATTACCTTAACTAACACCTTCCTTGAGAGGGTTGAGCTTGAAAGGGAAGAATGGAATAGGTGTTGTATAGGGAGGTAATAACATTTATTACTATTAAGTGATGTACAAGTTTGTTGTTAATTTTCCATTTATATGATGTCTTGTTAGACAAGTTATAATGTTGAGATAATGGGTTTGATGGTTATTTTAGTTCACGACTCACCCTAGACAACATGCTTAAAAATTATGGGTATGGTTTTTGTTGAGTCAATTAATAGCTTACGCCATTTGTTGAGCGATGTCATCTCATTTGGTCGACCCATTGCTTGAGGGGGCATAATGTGAGATGCTTCACAATGGGTTTGACTCCTTAACATTGGATTTATCTTGAGTCCTTTCTCTAGTTATGTTTTTGTGCCATGGTGATGTGTCGCACCTATCACCGAGTGACCACATGATTCCTGAGGATCGTTTCATGCCAGATAGAGGGTGAATGATAACTTGGCAGTCGGTGCTACCGTTCGGGTGTTTGTTTGTGGTGGTCGTTGTTGGTGCCTGGGATGTAACATCCTCGTATGTGTTTGGTTGTGCACCATCATGGTTTTAGTTACTGGTCGTGGAGGTCCTTGGGTCAGGATGGGGATGTGGTCCCTTAGCTTGTAGGCATGGTCATGTATGTGTCGGGCTGGTCTTTGTGGCTTCACGCATGTTTCTCCCAATTTCTCTTGTGCTAGATGTGTGGAGTCATATTTTTCTGTCGCCTAATCTGTGTGATTGTATTCAGTGTAAGGTTGTGGGGTTCAATGGTTGTTGGCCGTCACCTTCTTGCTGGAAAAAAATTGCACTTTTTTCTTAAGCTTGTATTTGTAACAATGGGGCCGTTGATAACATCAAGAAATGTTCATCACGTTGTGACGATAAGATGACGTGTGACACAGTAACGATGACGTACATATACATTCATATATTTTCTACATTGCGATGTTTGGAAATGTTTGTCACATTATGATATATGTATGTTCGTCACATTTGCGACGTTTGGAAGTGTTTGTCACATTGTGACAATAGGATATGTACATCACATTGCAATGGGGAAATGTTCATGCCGTGAAATGACAAGGATATGTGGGACACATTGCAACCTCTGTTTATGTTCATTACATTGTGGCGTTTCTATCCACATTCTGACAACATACCTATGTTCATCACATTGCGACATTACTATGTTTGGTAGATTGCAATGTTACTATGTTCATCACATTGTGACTTTATTATGTTCATCACATAAAAACGTTATATATTCATCACATGGTGACATTAATATGTTTAGTAGATTGAAAATTTAATTTGTTTGACACGTTGTGATGTTTGGAATTGTTTGTCTCATTGCAACGTTAGAATAAGTGTGTCATAGTGAAACATGAGAATGTTCATCACATTGCAATGACAAGATGGCATGCACTAGAGTGCAATGTCTCTTTATGTTATGATGACGTACTTATGTTCATCACATTACGACACCAATTTATGTTCATCACATTGCAGCGTTACTATGTTAGTCATTGTCGAACTTATTGGTATGTTCGACATAATGAAACACTATTATGTTTTTCACGTTGTAACATCTTGTTTTGTTATTCATATTGCAACATTGGTGGCATTTTCATCACATGAAAAGGTTGTTTTGTGTCACTGCATTACGAAATGTAGCTTTGGTTAAGTCTACGAATAGCGAAATACAATAGGAAAATTTTACTTTTTCTTTTCATTTTTTTTTTTGGAAATAAGATATACCTAACAACATCTGCCTATTAATACCAAGGTGGCACATGATCAAAATATAAGCAACTCTACATATCATTGCGGACGAGATTTCAAAATATAATGCCGAACAATCTCATGATACTATCACTAATAACAATGACTTGCCGGATATAAGAGCAACACCTTACGGTAAAAATCATACCTTGGCCACCGCCCGGCAGAACTGACCCTGCGATGTTTGTGCCGCTCCCCTGGCTCCGTGCCGCTTCTGCTTGCCGACCAAAGCTCACCGGTTGCCTCCAATGGCAGCTAGGGGTGCTCTTCTTCCCCGTTATCCCCCAAGCCTTAGGGGCCGCACAGAGCCAGAATAAAATGGCGTCTCATTTTGCCTCAGCGGTAGGGCTTCTGCTCCAATATAACTGAGATATACCCAACTCCCACAAGCAATCCGTCAAGACCTCAACTCAGTAGCGAATCGTTAAGCTAACCGTCCCCTTCTTCCTTCCCTTCCTTCTCTTTTTATAACAATTTTGAGACTAACCCTAACCCTAAATCATTGAATTGAGTGATTAATCTTTAATGGCAACTCTCTCCGAGTCTCCACCGTCCAAATAGTCCGCGTACCTCCCAATTATAAAATTGTTTCTTTTAATAGTTTAAGACTCAGATTTCCCTCACTTCCTCAAATCACTCCTTAGATTTTTTTTTTCTCCTCAATCGTTTCTTAATTCCTGAATTTACTCATTAATTATTCCTTAAATTTTTCCTTAATTTACTCATTAATTACTCATTAATTATTCCTTTCCTTAATTTACTCCTTAATTATTTCCTTTCCTTAATTTACTCATTAATTATTCCTTTTCCTTAATTTACTCATTAATTATTCCTTTTCCTTAATTTACTCCTTAAATTCCTAATTTTTCATTAATTAATTCTCTTTTCTTGTTTTACTAAAGGTAACTGTAGTTTTTATCTTTTCAACATATTTAGAACTCCATACTTTAATACTCTTCCCTACTTTAATAATTTTATTTATTCACTTATGTAAATATATATTTTATTTGTTTATTTATTTATTTCTTCTTAATTTAAAAGACCATGGGCTTTAATTAATTTAAATACCTTGTCACTTCATTCCCTTTACTTTAATAATTCTTTAATTCACACCTAGAAGGTTTTATCTTACTCCTAGGTTTATTTTTGCAAAATGCTTCCTTGGGGCTTGTCACATTTACTGAGAGGTGTTTTTAACTTGTGGTCTTGGTCTGAACAGGGCGATATTTTAATTAGGGGAGTCATCCTTAGAATTTATCGGCGTTAATGTCTTGGGGTCAATTAAGTTTTCCTTCCTCTTCAACCAAGCGACGTGCCGTTCAGGACGCACTCCGTGCTCCAAAGGTGCCACTCGCTGCTTACAGTGCTCGATGCGACGTGCCCTTCGGATGCACTCCGTGCTCCAAGGGTGCCACTTTCGCTGCTGTGAGTGGTAGAGATATATAACCCTCGCTAGAGTCAACACTCGTCCGGCGAACTTATTGGGAGACTAAAGGGCTTCCTACAAGGGTAGAAAGACCCCGCCTTATTGCGTATAGAATCACGGCGTGGTGACGTAGCGATCGCCCTCGCGACATCATTGAACCATCGAACTAGGTAATCGTTAACCTACAGTTCGAATGCGATTGGCGACTTTGTGATCTGCCCTGACATCATGGGCCCCTCTTTCGAACTAGGTAATCGTTAACCTACAATTCGAAGACCACGGTGCTAATAAGAGCGTGGGGATGCTACCACATACCTCTCCCTCACTCTTTCTGGAACTTCGTGTGGCCCCTTTACTCCATATGTGAGTTTGAATTGCGACAAAGCTATCGTCAGCCTGCATCATCAACCATCATGTCAGATCATATCAAAGCATATCATAAGAACAATAGCATATCATCAAAACCACACACAATATCACTTTATGCGTAAAACCAACTCAAATAGCCCTCCACGACTCAATCCGGTCCAAGGGGAGTTCCACCGATCTCTGCATCCTCAAGGTCAACCCTGCACACTCTCAATGAAACTAAGTCAATAGCATCTGTATACAACAATAAGTAAAACATCCTGTCATCAATCATGACATCATCATCACGGTTAAGTGGTTCATCATCATAAAATCCGGATCCTTGCGAGCAAGTGTCCTCAAATAATAAGTTTTGTCCGTGCGCCCGGGCGGGATGCATACACCCCCTCTTGTTCTAAACTTAGTCCCGAAGTTTTCTCAGTATAATGCCGAGAGAAATAAATGTACCATAAAATCGTAAAATTTATCACAGTATCATAAAGTCTATCTATCAACAAAATTGGGAACTGTTGACACATATCATATCGTCCTCCCAGGTCGCCGAGTACAGACTATATGCCGTCCCGGACCTTGCCCTGATCTATCATTCGACATCGTAACTATCTTCAGGCACGCACTGTTCTAAAATGCGGACTGGCTCAGCCGTGAGCGCTCCCTCGTCCGATACATGCAAGGAACTCATGTCAATCACGTGTGTGGGATCACTAACATAATGTCTCAAACAAATACGTGAAAAACATCGTGTGTGTGCCTCAAAGAATCAGGTTAGGCTAGTCAATAGGCCATGGTCTCTTTCTCTCCTTGAATTCTTACTCTACAATTTCCTCTATGGGTTTATTGTTCTTGATTACCATATCCTATGTTGATGAATTGAGATCCTCTTCCTCTTGAATCTTGAGTTGAATCCACTATTCCCGTAAATTCTTTCTTCTGAGGAATAAATTTCCCTTTCACCCTAAGAGGCTTTCCATCTTCATATCCCGTCATTACAGTCTTTAGATTATGTTTGGTGGAGTTAATTTTTCACCCACCCATATTCCATAATTATTTGATGTCCTACTTGCTGAATCATTACAAATTCTTCTTGAATGTTTGTACATACAAAACATTGAGATCATTTTCTGTCCGGAAGATAAACTTTCAGTGAACCCTTTCCATAGTATTGTGTGTGTTGTATTATTAACCAAGAATATTGGATTTAAATTGACATTCCTGAATGTCCAAAAGAAGTCACTCAAGAAGGTCATATGTTGAGTAGCCCCAATATCCGAGATCCAAGCATCTTCATAATCACTTTTAAGAGAATAAAGGGAACCTTCTAAAGTTGTTGATTTTGAAGTGTAGTAAAACATATTCCGAAGTATCATCATCTTGATCATTAGTATACTTTGCATATGTTGAATGTTGCTTAAAATTTGGTAAATTATCACTATGACAATATTCTTCATAATGACCAATTTTGTTGCATCATCTGCATACCACCTAACTAACATATCGACCTCTTCTATATTGATCATTCCAATTTTGAGGTCCTTTGATTGATTTCTCTTGAAATTGTTTGATCCTTATTGAGAATTTGTGTTTCCTCTTCCTTGACTGTTTCCCTGAAATTTTTGACTTGAATGCTACTGCTGTAAGGAGAACATCTTCATCACTTGTTTCTTCTTCCCAAAAATTTTATTATGTTGAGCTAACAACTCACTCAGCTGAAAAAATGATCCTATCCAGCCTTTCAGTCAACTTCAATGTTTCCAAGAGGCGGTCTTAGGATGATGACAATCCCGCAATCAAGATGATTGATCTACAACAATAAATGTGTATGGAATAACTTGTTTGTTGTTGGTCAGGAGATGTACTCAAGTACATCTCCACCTTCGCTTAATTAATTTTTTTGTTTTGTTGAGCCAGTTTCAATCCAAAATTCACCCCTTTTGTCTCAGAGGTGAGTGTCAAACGTATCCTTACTGTTTTCCATCTAGACCATGCATCAAAGGCATTTTCAATGTGCTCATACATTTCTTCATTTTCAAATAACTTAATGCTAAAACCTTTTCATCTTTTATCTCCCATTTAGCTAGTGATGTAGTGTCAATATGTTTAGTTTCCCTTACATCCCCATTACATATTTCCTTCCATAGTTCATTACAAATCAGCGTACTTTTCACATGACGTTTCCACCTTAGGGTTTATCAATAATAATAGTTTATACTAACATTGCTCAAATATAACCATATCAATTTACACGCTTAGTACCCGTTTAATCGGACAATGTTCTCAACGATGATATCACCCTAACATTACAATTAATTGATATGGTGAATCGATGGTATCGATTTCAAAAACAATGACAAGTAAAATTTATAAGTCATTGTTCATATCAGTAAAAAATTTTGCAACCTTCCACTAAGGGACCAATATCCTTACCCTATTGTAAATCTACAAGACTACCTCCATAATTGTAACAACTAACAAGGTAATATCACAGTTAAATGACTCATATACATTACATGGTTCGACAGGACAAGGTTTAACTGTATTAGCATTTAGAGGTGACCTTCCAATGACGACTATCATCCTATTCCAGACATGGTGACATCATAGTTAAAGACACACATATAATAATAATATCAATGCTCATAAGAAAATGTTTTAAAGGTAACCGTAATTAAAGATAACCTTATCATCTCTTTCTGATTAAGGTAGTATTGAAATAAATAAGGGTCATACACTTCAACTCTAAACTTGCCATCTAGTTTATAAGGTAAGAAAACACAAATTCCTATTTCAACAAATACATTATAACTAAAAATTTTATAACCATGTCCCATGACATCGGTACGCCATAGCATCCATTCCTTACTTATAGCAATGACTTTATCATCCTAAATGCCTATATCAAAACCATCGTTTATACAATTGACAAGGTGTAGTATTTGCAATATTTAAAGTGACCTTCTCTCTCAATAACAAAAGATTTGAAAGGGGCATCATGGATAAATAAATGCCGCCTCCTAACGCTGACAACATTAAGGACGCGTAACATAGGTAACATCTAACTAACCATCAGTGCCTTAATTTCAAACACGTCACATTTCTTAAACGGTTAGTACGTAAAATCATGATAATATCAATAAGCAGGGTCACACATAACCTATAATGTTCCATACATAGCATAAGATCACATATATCCCAATTTCCATACATAAAGCAGAGTCACAAGTACCCTATAATTTTCCATACCTAAGCAATGACTCCTACCATCACAATAACCTCACCCTTAATGGACCCATAATTGAATTTATCCATGTCCTTGTGGTGGGAAGGACGGGACATAGCCATTATCATGTTGAAAAGAATATTTTAACCGTCATAGTTAATTTCACCTTTAATAACAACATACTTCATACATGCCAAGATGTGCTCAAAAAGAACAATTACCACCATTATCACATCGAATCACATGTCTCATAACCATAATTTACATCATACCTAAGGTATCACATAGTTGAGTATACATGCCAAGATGTGCTCAAAAAGAACAATTACCACCATTATCACATCGAATCACATGTCTCATAACCATAATTTACATCATACCTAAGGTATCACATAGTTGAGTATATCAATACGTTCTCATAATTGTAATGATAAACATAACCATTATCAGGTTAAAAAGACACATATTACTCTACAATAAAACATCACCCCTGGTAACAATGTAATCGAATATATCAAAGCCAATACGTTCTCAAAATTATAATGATAAACATAACCCATATCATATTGAAGGGATTCATATTACTATCCAGACTTAACAATATATTTGCAGATATCGATAGCCCTCACGGTTGCTATGACATCACATAACCCCTATCATAAAAAGGAACACAGATTAATATACAAATTTAACCCCAAATATTGGTTGTGCGTTAACAAGGCCGACAGATGCAATTACAGCAAGTACAATACCAACACATTTTTCTTTTTCTGCAATGCAACCCTAACCAATATCATTTTGGGAACGACACCCATTGATATCTACGTTTAACCTCACGCTCAGGCTTATTAATATTGAATCGGGTTATGGATGGCAGCGCATAACATTAATCCTTAAGTTGGTTGTTTTCTGTATTTTTTTTTTTTTTTTATTCTTTCGTTTTGTTAGGATTAGTTGGCTCATCATAAGGTACGATTTTTAGGAAAACGAAAGGCTGTAATTAAGGCAAGTTAGCTAATGGTCGTTAGCGTTGAACATCCAGGGTATGACGGTAAGACCTGTAGCGTTAGACAACACCACAAGGTATCATTGCATTTGAACAGAAGCTGTAATCCACATCAATAAACCCCGCCCTGAGAAAAATATCTACGCTGCCATGCGTCTGAAGGCATAATTAAGGAACACTGTCCGAGGTAACTCCAATACGTCAGTGCTTGATTTACCTCGGCCTTCGTTGGCTCATAGACGTGAAGGAACTGCATGCAGGGGTTAACTGGAGTTTGCTGTGTATAACGAAGGTAAGGAGGGTCAACTGCAGATCAGTGACGTGGTTTGGTAGTGGCACGGCAGAAGACAACCGTACCCATCGATGCTGGAATAGCAGTTTTTAAAAGAATCGATGACTATTCATCACCAGACTTAACTCTTCGCATGCATGGACAGCTCGATTTAGACAGAACTAACACCTAACTCCGGTTATCAACCAGGACCTGACAGTCTAAGGGAACTGCTAATACGCCGAACAGAACTCCATGGATTCGTGGTCAGACGACATTTAGTAAGTGCGTATAAATCGCGCACTCAAGATGGCAAAGGTTAGAACAATGAATGGTTACGGATTTGATCATCCGGACTGAAAAACAAAGAAACAACCAGCAAACTTGCCACGCAGATACCGACGACTGACTTTGTAATCATCGTTGTCACTGCCGTAGCCCCAAGGGTACTTAATCAACGAAACCAGCAGCGCATGGAAGGAAAGATGGCTTCGCCGGGAAGGACCTGCGCTCATACGCGTGCCCAAAAAAAATCGTGCAACCACCGATGGCCACTGGCATATTAAACGCCGAGGCTGCATGACCTGAATGCCCCCACAAATTCCCAAGCCCGAGGACAATGGGGGAGTAAACGACGAACACCATCAAGCTGGGATCGCCCACCGATATGTAGAATAATTCTAGCACCTGGACAAGCCCCCTTCAACTAAACACTGAAAATCGATCATAACACACGCACGTTGAGATGAGAAGCAAACGCGTTAAAAGTCGTCTGTTTGAACTTTGAAGCCGGTAACCCATGTCTTTTAAAAAGAAGAATACACGCTAGATTATAGACCAGTAAATATACTTTACAATGCGATAACATTCATTGCCGTTCCATTTTTTTTTTTTTTTTTTT
>SNQJ01S0225483.1:0-14687 GCA_010110895.2 Picea sitchensis
CCACTCAGGATCAATATTAGCAGCATTGGTACCGGACAATCCTTGGGGAATATCAGAGTAAATGATCGAATGAGTTCTTGGAATGAATTTGAGATCGAGCAGTTTGCATACGATCAAAGAACCCATGAGATTTTCTTGGTAAATTTTGAAGGTAAGTGTTGCATATGGTCAAATAAATTCTTCGACCATGATTGAGATTATTTATCACTGTGTTCGATGGAAGAGTCATATGGGGATGAAGAATATTCATATGTCGAAGAAGAAACATGGAAATCGGACACTAGTACACACGTTCAAATCCATTCTATAAAATTTAATTAGAGTTTCCCTGTAATTGAAGTTCTTTCTGGATAACTGTAATCGAAGTTTCTTTGTCAATTATAATTGAAGAGACCACCCAAGTTCATGTGATACAATTTTTTGCTTACAAATTGCTGCGATAATTCGTTACATTATTCTCTTTAAAATCGAACTCGTTCACAATCTTGTTTGGCAAAGTGATATTTAATGGTAAATGTGTTGGTTCTTCTTTAGGTTTAGGTTTAGAAATTAAAAGATTATTTATTCGTTGGAATGTTTGATGTCCAATAAAGTGAAATCTTTGTGGTTGGTTTGTTGATTGGTTAAACTTCGCTATATCTTGCATCGGTAACAGCTTTGATATTTGCATAATTGATAGCCTAACTTCCGCTAACAGCTTTTTGTAGTATTCCGCTAACAGCTTTTCATACTACAAAAGGGAAACATTTTTGTCCATCGTTCCATTTGGCATTCATATTTTCGGAACAAGATTCACAAACATCATGCGAAATGTAGAAAAATTCAGTATAGTTGTAATCATGTTTCTGTAAATTGATGTCCAATAAAGTGAAATCTTTGTGGTTTGTTGATTGGTTAAACTTCGCTATATCTTGCATCGGTAACAGCTTTGATATTTGCATAATTGATAGCCTAACTTCCGCTATCAGCTTTTTTGTAGTATCTGCTAACACTTTTCATATACTCACAAAAGGGAAACATTTTTGTCCATCGTTCCATTTGGCATTCATATTTTCGGAATAAGATTCACAAACATCATGCGGAATGTAGAAAAATTCAGTATAGTTGTAATCATGTTTCTGTAATGAAAAACAAATAATGCAAATCAAATGCAATGGTAGAGAAATTTGAATTGCTTTGCAAAGCCACATTCCGAAAGTCTAGCAGAGCTCTTTATTTATAATATCTAGATTACTGTTATGCAGCAAAAAGATTTACTGTTGAGGCTTGTCTTAATGCAGACCTGGCTCTTACTTCACTGCCACCTGCTAAATCCATGATACAAACGCTAATGTCCTCTGCAGAAGTATGAGACAAACCAACCATCTTAAGTGTAGAAATTAGAATTTTTGAGTTATCAGTCTAGTATAAAACTTCACACACCAAACCTAACATAACCTACATGTTCTAAAACTCTGAGGATTGTTTAATCCTACATGTTTATCGCTTAATTAATGCCTGAAAGCTTAACATCTATTGACAATGGGCAGATTTTAATAGGGGTTTAGTGCTTTGCAGTTTTCTATGAACAGGATTAAATAATCATTGGAATATTTTTTAGTAGTCACACAAAATAAATGGCTGTGATTTCAATCTCAATAACTTTCTAGCCATTATAAAGACATCAGTTTATGTTTACTTTTTACATTTACCCAATCATATTTAAAAAAATTACTTTGATAACTAACTGATTTGGCCACATGCTGTCAACATAAACTAAAATATTAAAACCATGTTTTGAAGCCCAACAGCTTCATCAGTTAATAGATAATAAAATTTAATATATTCTTTTATGGATTCCTTTCATCTTCTTAACCTTTAGGCGTTCACCAACAGCTATTTTGCTACATTGGAATTGGATTTTAATATGCTTAGTTGTTACATGGAAACATTGATAACACAGAATTATTTGATGAGCAATTAATTTTTGGGTTACTTTTTGCTAACCCATGAAATGACTCATATGACAATACTAAAAAGAATTGTGTACAATGATAACAATCACCAACCCAATTTGAATGGTAGATTGTTTTTTAAAATATACATTGGCATTAACTTAATTCCTTCTCCTTTCCATCATTAGGATTATAAAGAAGTGTTGTTTCCTTTCTATATATATATATATAATTGTTTTTCTTTATATATATGTATAATTGTTTTCTTATATCATTTTATATATATATATTTTATATATATATATATATATATATATATATATATATATATATATATATAATTTTACAATATTTTAGATATATTGATTTTGATTTTTTATTTTTATAATATAAACTGCTATTAATTTTAATTTTTTATTATCATAAATTTAAATTTATTAAATTTTCAAACATATCAATGCTTTTATTTCAAGAAATAAAACTAAGTGTATTTTGTTTTATCATCAATAAATATCATAAATTAAGAAGCACTATCCAAATATTTAGTTTGGATAGAGTGTGCACCAATTCAAGCATTTCTCTTTTGTCTATTTCACTTAGTTTTGAAAAATCAACTTTATGTCCCTTTCCTAAAGAACATATTTCACATCCAACAAACTCACTCTTTAATAAAATAAAACCTTTTACCATGTTATTTTTTTGCAAATACTCAAATAACATATTCCCAAAGTTTCCTGGCTAAGTTTTGCCAATAAACTTGATGAATTTTAATTAAAAAGGGTGAATATTTTTCAATCCTCCTTCTTGGATATCTTGAGCAATAAAATTGTAGTTATTTTTCATATCCTTGACTAAACACCCTCTCTTTACAATCTCAACTTTCTCAAGCCTTGATATTGAACATGAAATATTATTTTTTTAGTCTTGGAATATACATGACATTTTGAATTTGTTTTATCAAACCATTAGGCATTCTAACAAACAATGAACCATTACTTTTAGTCTCCAAGTAAAATTTCTTGCCATTATATTCTTCATGACATTTTTGAACCAACTTCTATTAGAAGGTTTTGAACCAAATTCTATTAGAAGTAATATCCTAAGAAGAATTGGAGTGGATAAACTAGATATTTGAGTTTTATGTTATGAAATACATAAATTCACATTTGAAAGAAACACTTTCAAATTCACATAAATTCAAACTCTTCTTTAACGATTCCTTCATGAGAAAAATTACTATGTTGCCTCTTATTTTAGTTATATATATTTTTCTATAATTATTAATAAAATGACTAGTTTTCCATAGTAAAAACAAGCTCCTTTCTTGATAACATAGCTTTTCTTATTTAATGGGTCACTACTCCCTTGGGTTGGTTTTATGCCATACCAACATATCTTTTCTTTGTTCCACTTCTTTATTTTGCACCTATGCTTGTTTTCTCACAATCAAAAGTATATTTGAAGACTTTTGCCAATTCATGAAATTCCTCGTTCTTTCTTTCTCCTGAAGTTGTTTAATTTTCAAAATTTGTTTTTCCATTACAAAGAATTGTTATAAAATATATATACTCACTAGTCATACCATTCAATGTAATAGTGAAAATATCAATAAAAGATACTTTCTCTCCAATATCACATAACTTGTCTCTCAATTTTTCTCACATAACTTGTCCTCATAATTTTTTCAACTTTACAAGTAAATACATTAGATTCATTCTCATTTATTTTTAACGCAAATTAGATTTTCATTTTTCAAAAATAAACTAATTTGCAATCTCATTTCAAACAAGGATTATGCATTACTCCTTCCATATGTCTACTAACTTCTCACAATCCCTAAATTCACCCTTTCTTTTAGTTGTCCCTTCTCCCAATGTGGCCATATTTTCATTTCTAATACAAGCCTACATTCCATTCATAATCTTCCACACATTCAAACCCTACAACAAGTTTAAACTTCAAACTTCCAATTCACATAGTTAATACCATCCACTTTTATTGTCATTTATGTTCTATTCAAAATGCTAAATACACACCCAACAAGACACACATAGGAAATAAATATTATTATAGTGCTTTATGAAAATTGGTCTAAGCACTACTTTCATCAAGATGACAATAAACACCCTTTGAATGGAGATTTGTAGAAATTATACTTGTCTTGACATTAACCTGGTATGAAACACTCCACACCAACCTTTGTATTCAGACTATAGGGATCTTATACCATGTAAATAAAACAAAGACATAAAGACACAAAAAAATGTAGAGAGCACTACCTTCATCAAGATGACAATAAACACCCTTTGAATGGAGATTTGTAGCAATTATATTTGTCTTGACATTAACCTGGTATGAAACACTCCACACCAACCTTTCTATTTAGAATATCAAAATGGATCTGATACCATGGAAATAAAAACAAATACATAAACACACAAAAAATGTAGAGAAAGAACCATAGTGCAACTCAGATTGCCAAAGCCTTACAAAGATCTCTACTTAGAATATCTAGATTATATATGCAACCAAAAGACTATTATTATAGTTTCATCTTATATTAGTGTGTATTTAACCTTTCACTATTTACATGACTATTGCAAACCAGGACAACATTGTTTTCTAGAAGAATTTGGCTATGACCAACCACCTTATTGGATTTAAAGTTATTATATTATTTATCACAACTTCCAAACAAATGTTGGAAATGATGTATTTACTAAAATGAATTACTATAGTGACACTACCACCCATTGTGTCTATAGCTAAAATGAATTAGAGAAATAACTCATAAGGTGAGAGAAATTAGTGCCTCCACCACCTTGATTGGTCATGAAAATCCATACACATATATAGGATGAAAAAAGTTCATCCGACTCCTATAGAAATTGATCTAACATAACTATTATAGCCAAGACTCTAACAAGCTTGATTTTGTGATTACCAACATCCTAACAACTTGCTAATAATTCATTTCTACATTTATTTTTTGTCACTCCCCCTTAATGCATAAATGAATTCTCTATAATTCCTAGCTTGTCTCTACATTATTAAAAATGTATCATTTTCCTAAGTTTTAGTGGAATATATCTACCTACATTTATAATTTGTATTATATAATAACAAATCAATTTATTTTGGAATTTGAATCTTTCTCTTACAAAGGATATTGAGTTTTAATGTTCTTGATTTGCATGATAAATTGGATTGTTTATCAATTTTACTATCACATTTGCTAGATGTAGTTACTCCTTTCCCTTCTCCCATGTCTTCTTGAATAACCTTTTACAACCAATTAACATCAACATTGAACTTATATTTGAACAACCATTTTAAATGATCTACCAAAGAAGGCGATCTACAGGATAAGGTGACCACACAAACCATAACCTTCCAACTTACACCAAAGACTCTCCCAGCCACAACTGAATATATGCACTATTAGTTTTGGTGACCAAACAAATGGGGATCCAAAAGAGTAGTTCCTCAATCCCTGCTGGGGTAACAGCCTTGCTTGTGGATTTTTCAAGGCCTCGGCAAGGATACAAGGCGATTTTTGCACATCATTTAGGGATGACATAAGCACATGGAGAAGATGAAGGTTGGATGTGGCTGAGTTGATGAGGTCGGCTCACTAGTTCTCCATTTCCCATTTCTATTTTAACACCAACCGATAAGTAGGGGCTTAGGTAAGGTAGATCCGGGATGAGATGAATGGAATGGTCAATGTGGTAGGAGAGGGAAAGTCCCTTTTGAGGTTGAAATACCTCTACGAAATCGTGGAGGATGGGAGTCATATTTTCAGGAATAGGGTGCGTGGTATTTTTTGGTGTTATTGGGCACACCAAATAGAGAGAGACACATTGGCTTAAGTGTACATGTGGGATTTTTTCTGTGGTAGAAGGGGGTTTGGCTCAGGTTGTAGTTAAGATATGTTTCTACCTCTTTGGTAGTTTTGTACAGACGGCCAGATAGATAGAATTTATTTGGTTTGGTATGGGATACCAAGTAGTAAATCCGCACAATCCAAGGGGAAGACATCACGTATATACGAAAGAGCCTATGGGCGAAGTGACCAGAAAATGGAGACTAGGAGGGCTATCCATCGAATTCCATCCGGGAGCTGATAGGTTTCAAATGTGGGAGAAAGTGACAAGATTAAGGTGGTTTACAAGGTCTTGAGACACCAATTTATTCTGGCTTCCATTGTCCATAACTTCCAAAGCCATTTGGGTTGGGTGGATGCATTTGAATTTTCCTCGGTCATTAGAATCAATGAGGGATATAATTATGTGGGATTGTCAAGAGGAACTTATTCGGTATATGATACATGGGAAGGCACAATGAGCCCAATGAGTAGAGTTTTGTTGGTTTTAAGATTTTGGAGGATTTAACAATCTGATGAATTGTGTGAGTAGTTTTGTGGAATGAGCACTGAGGTGTCCTTGTATTTGTATTGGGTGTGGGGTTTTGAGTTCTAGGAGGTGGAAAGCAGGCTGAGAGATGGGAGTTGGATGGTTGAGAGACAGGGGGTTGGTGTAAGGGTGGGACAGAGGAATACAACCTCTAGGAGTGAATTTCCTCTCTATATCCAAAGATTTCAATTTTTAATCTAAAGTTTTTAAATAGCTCTACTCTAATAAAATTGAATTAATAGACCAACCACAAATTTTAGTATGAGTACCTCTTCTGGATCTGGAACATAAAGTAAGAGGTGCATCTTGCATAAGAATTCTATGTAGCTTTGCACTCCTTGTGAAGGGAGTCGTCGTGTTGGTTCCATTGATCCATAAGGATTGTACATACCTAGGTGCATAGAAGAAGTTTATCAATGCTTCGAAGCTGGAGTTCGTACCACGGGTTATGGCGGAGGGGATTCTGAGAATCCCAATCTCTATCAATGTTCGTGGTCTTCTTGATCCAGGACCCACCAAGTTTGTGCTACCCCTTCTAATGCGTTGCTTACATATCTCGAAGTTTTGTATTTCCTTAGTAAGGTATGTAGACATGTATTGAAATAAGTGGATAGGTTATGGATCCAAGAATCCACCATTTCACCATTGGTTTGCCCAAAAAACTTGGGTAGTTAGATTTGGAGTGTCCAACCATAAGGGATCTGTTGGATTCGAGTGTCCAAACAGAAGGGATATGGATTGTTTTGTTGTTGCATTCTCAGTAACTCATTGAGGACAGAGGAAATATCTTGGATGGGATTTGATGTGTTGGAATTTGAGTCAAATCGATATTTATGGAGGCATTGTGATAACTAACTCTAAGAGAAACGGGTGCCCCTTAGGTTGCAATGTCAACAAAGGACTCGCTTAACAAAGGGTCAAAAACCCTGAGGAAATGGAGTTTGAACTAGTTTAGAGGGAGATATATGTATTGCTTTAGATCTGTGGAGCTCCTCTCTCTAGCAATGGAGATTGGGTGCCCATGGGGATTATGAGATCCGTGGAGCTTCTTGCATAAAGTGGAAACCTCAATGGGAAAAAACTATGGTTTGTTTCATGTCCTCAAAAATATTTGTAATCAAACTGCGATCGAAATATTTTCCATGGATATTGAGGATCTGATACCAATCGATACAAAGAAGGATATTGCCAGAGAAGGCACCTACACGTCGCTATCCTCGCTTCAATTCAAAACTTTCCGAGGCAATCAACAGGGTTCACCATTAGTTTGCTATCAAATAAGGTGATCCAAACCCACTGACCCGAGTGGCTAATGAAGCTCTGATATCTCAGAGTGACCTTCTTGCGATTTCAGTGGAGTCATAATGCATCCATGAATAGTACCACTTCATTCCCAAAGAAGAAACTGAAGCACAACCTCTAATTTGCCTCCCTTCACAAGAAAACTCGGTTGGAAAATGAGCTCCTTGAGAGAGTGGATAGATAATGAGATAATATTGTTCTCAAGGGTGGAAGAATGGAAAACAGAGTCACAAGGAGGCATACATGAAGGAAGGCACACTCATTATTCTTCACAAAACCCTAAAACGAAATTGTCATGAATGTAAACAAACCCGTGTAAAGAAAAACAACCAAGACATAGCCATAAGAAAAAGATCAAGAATTCTCATTTTAGTCCAGGTTCACCAAGGGAACCATTTATTTTACATTTATTTAATTCATCATCAAAAGGAGAAGAAGTGTTTCAGGTGATTAATTTGTTCCAGGTGGTGTTCCCTAGGTGGCCTCCTCACCATTAAACCCATAAACTTTATTTCTCGTGCAATTCCACAAGATACCAAGTTTCATTTTCATGATGGAATCATATTCCTCCTTCATAGCACTCATCCATTCCACATGATCCTTTGCTTTCTCAAAATCCAAAGGTTGTTTGTAATACCCTAGTTTTGAGTTGCTCCCATTAAAGGCCTTTTATTGCCCAAGGCCATAGTGCCTTGACAATTAAAATGGGTTTGATTTCCTAAGAAACAGCAAATACCTTGAACACAAATACAAAATACATTACACCGGCTATAAGAAGGACAAGCACATGAGTTTTGGGGCTATGATTCTAACAGAGAGGGGGATAGCTACAATTTTAATATATTTACCCATCGTGATTCTAATTATATGTCACATGATATTCCCTGGAAAATATGGCTCTTGATTTCCAAGTAAATATACACAAAACCCACCATTGGGGTGTTTGGGAGTTCACTCTTTATTCAATGTTTCCCATCATTTGGTTCACTCTTTCATTCACTTCACTCATTCATTATTGATCTTGGCTTGGGAAAAAAAAAAAAAAAAAAACGAATTCCTAAGAAAGGAGGCATTTTTTTCACATTGTAATGCACTATTGGGATATTAAAACCATGAATTAATGCATGTATGCCTGAGATGCATTGACATGTGTTAAACCTTGTTCATAGTTGGGAATCCTAAGATTCCCAACATGGAGATTATTGATCCTATGCATTGTATACCTGGAAATAAGTGGACAACCTATTGTGTAACAATGAAGGGGTTCATTGTCTTTGGGTGGTGTAGGATAGAGAGAAGAGAGTTGATGCACTTTGGATATTTGTGTGGTTGTGAGAAACCTATGGGAACTTGAGTGCTAAATATCCTCTAAAGCTTAGTGTTTCTTTGGAACTCGTCCTTATGGATTCATAGGTCTGCCTGGGGTGACACTATCATTGAGAGTGAATGAACAACATCTAAGTTTTGCAAACTCCCTTTGTATGTAGACACAGGACGTTTTTGAACATAAGTGCTCTCCACATGGTTTCCTCTTTATTATATATTTATTTCCATGTATATAGATTATTTATCTCCCAGATTCAGATTTTATAATGCACATCACATCATTTCATGCATGACATGTTGCTACCATCTTAAAGTATAGCAAAGAATATTGATTATTGCATGTGTGTCTTTCACTTTTATTAATTAATTATTATAGAAATTTGAAATCAGTTATTGAGGTGTGATTTCAAGTAGCATGGTCATCTTGTTGGTGGCTTGTGGGTAATGCTTGCCTACACTGTCCCTGTTTCCACTGTTCAGCAACCTACACCTGATAAGGTTCCAATTTTCTTGTTGGATTTTCACAACAATCACCACTTTGCATAGTTTCTTCACCTTCCCTGATTTTACATTGTTATTTGTAGGCCTAATGCTACTTTATATCTCTAACATCATATTTTTAATTCCTTTGATTTCTTTCTACTTTTCACTTTGAATGTCTTCCTTATTTAGGAAGTTTATATACATCTTTATCATCTTCTTTTTTGAACCTCATCTACATACTCACATGAAATAATATAAAAATATCTACCTTGAAATTTTTATGAGTAAATGACCACACTGTAAGATTTATGTTCAACACAATAACCATTGCATATACATTTGATTGGATTTGCATTAAGTTTCCTTCTATATTCCTTTAGAATGTGGGCAAATGTTTTACTCCCAAAAATTCTCAAATAATTCACAATTGGTTTATAACCATAGAATACTTCATAAGGATTTTTATTCTCTAAAAATTTGGTCAGACTTCTATTTTTTAGATATAGAATAGTACTGTCGACCAAACCTAAAAATCATTAGAAGACTTTAACTTTTAATCATTCTTAGAAACATTCAATCAAGGTTCATTTTTCCTTTTCTCAAACCACCACACAGTTAAGAAGTATGTGAAATTGTGCATTGTTTCTGAATCCCACTGTCCTTGTTGTATTTCATGAAATCCATAATGTGTATTCTCCTCCTTGAACTGATCTAAGGATATTGATGTGTTTTCCTGTGTGGTTTTCAACCATGTTTTTAACATCTTTGAAATATTTAAATAGATCACTTTTATTTCTTATGAAATAAACCTATGTAAATTGTGTTCTATCATAAACGAATATAAGAAAATAAGAAGCTCCCCAAGTGATTTAGTTTCTTCTAGGCCACATTTGTATGCACTAATTCAATAATGTCTCTTTCCTTTTATCCGTACTTGTAGGAAATTCATTCCTATGTTGATTTTTCAGTGCACAACCATCATAACCATCACATTTAGTATGTTCATTCTTAAAAAACTATAAGACCCTCCATCATCTCTTTCTAAGCAACTAGATCTTTAAAATTTAGATGATCATACCTTAAGTGCCATAGTTATTCTATAGACACATTTGTTGATGAAAATGACCAATGATCCTTAACAATAACATCATGTTCTTAGAGGCCCGCCAATCTCATTCCTTCTTCCATAACTTTGTAGTGATCATATGTGTCTTTAACAAGATAACTTGACTTCACAAGTTCAATTGTTAAGCCTTGATGTATAGTTGTTTAAATTGAGATTAATTTTTTCTTAATCCCTAGCACATAAATTACATTCTTTATTTGCCTCATGACCATTTGGAAAAATCACACATACATCACCATGATCTTTTATTTCATGACATCTATCATCACCTAGATAGATTTTAACACCATTAATACTTTTATCATATGCTTCACCAACTTCATGCTATGTATGAATAAAAGAACCTAAATTTATGAACAATGAATTACAATCATCTTATTCAATTGATAAATTGGCATCTCAAAATAAACAATTTGATATTTTTGAGATCACCACTTACTATTTCTTCTTTATCAACAAAATTGTCTCCATGTACTCTATATTTGGACTCACTAAACTTCTTTTTCCTACAACTCTAGTATAATGTCCAAACTTACCAGTATAGCAACACTATTCATTCTTATTCACACTCTTATATGTCCTTGACGATTCCCTACCTTGATGCAAAATTGATGTTAATATTCTTCCTCCATTCCTCTTCTTTCAATAGGATATGACAGTACCCACCAAATGAATAGTGATTTCTATCTTCCTCAAGAAGAATTAGTGATGATATTGATATTCATATAATATAAAATTTAATAGTAACCAAATCAATGCTTCATATCATATCACCAATATCACCAAGTTTATCCTTGATTTCTTTAATTTTAGATAGAAAAATCTCGATGCTTGGCTTCCATTTTTATTGAGAGAAGTTTTTGTTTTTTTTAGATACCTAATTTGTATTGGCTATTTCATACAAACCTTTAAGAACCTCTCATGTTTCATGGTACATATTCCACTCTCTTATATGAGGAATAATGTTATATTTTATGGACACCCAAGAGAACCCTTGGTTTCTCTCTTCTCCATTTTCAAAATTGGATATTTCAAGGGATACGGCTTAACTCATCTCCACATGCAATCGGCCAAACATTGTATCCTTCCATCAAGGTATACAACTTAAACTTCCAATTTACATAATTTCCCCATCTAATTTAGTTGAATAATTTAAATAGGAATCCATCAAAGTATTTGACATATTTGGTAAGAAAAATATAAAATACCAATAATCTTGGAGACCAATAAACCAACAATTCTCTTAAAAATTTATTGAATTAACTTCAACTACTTCACTTTGTGACATCTTACTTTTAAAGGTGGTGGCATATTTTAATTTGATGGAATGAGATTCCACATCTCACACTAGTATACTCCACTATTTTCCTCTCCTGAATTGCGAGCAACTTCCTTCCTAGCTTCTCTCTTTAGTGTTTTCTGGGTAATGCTTTCCTCATACCTCCTTACCTATGTTATAATACCAAATTAGAGAAATAACTCACACACAAGGTGAGACAAATCTATATCTCCACCACCTTTTATATATATATATATATATATATATATATATATATATATAATGAACAGATGCTCATATGACTCCTATAAATCTCGAAGAGACATAACTATTATAGCCAACATCTAACAAGCTTGATCTTGCAACTACCAACATCCCAACAACTTGCTAATAATTCATTTCTACATTTTTTTGTGAGAATATTGGATATGGTGTATCTACTATCGGGTTGGAGAGAATGAGCTTCCATTATAAAAATAAATAACAAATATAGTATATTTTTTATGATTTAAATAAACTTGAAAAAAAGATAGCATCAAGTTCCCTATAGCTTCACAGTGTCATTTACTCTCCCAAAATATATATATATATAGTAAGTATATTGTTTTATCCTTATGAATACTATCTACGTATTCAAAGGAATAATGTTGAAATCATTTATGAAGATAATCATGTATACCATGTTGAAAGAACTTTGAGATGTCTTTCATTGAATTACAAGAGACGTATACCATATTGAAAGAATTTTGAGATGTCTTTCATTGAAAGACAAGAGAAAAGAAGAAAAATTAAAGACACAGAAAGGAATTACAATGAGGAAATGGCTTTGGAAGAGAAATTTTTAAGATGGATTTTTCTTATCCTCTCTGATACTATATATTAAACCTCAAACTATCTCTGGAGTTCTTAGTTGCTGCAAAAAATTAATCCTTGTCATATATCTATTTTTTTCAAAGCCTTGCACCTCCAAGAGTTAAAAAACATAAGAATTCTTAATTTAAATAGAGGAAATAGTTTTAGAAATTATCATTTCCGTGATGTTCGGGGTGGTGATATTGATTTGGCTAAGTTGTGAATAACAGATGGCATGATTACACACTTGGTGATTGTTGAAGACATAATATGTGTTATTTGTTTGCACCTTCAAGAATTAAACAAAAAAAGAATTGTTCAATTAAATATGAGATGAGAAATATTTTAAGAGATTATCATTTTTATGTGTTTGGGTTCGTCATCTTGATTTGGAAAAGTCTAGAATAAAAAATGACACTATTACATACTTGGTGATTGTTGAAGACATCATATGTGTTATTACACCTATAAGCACCCGCTTATTGGAATCAATGTATTAATCAACTTTTTAATTACAAATTTTAATCTTGTGATTATGAATTAAAGATGTTTCCATATTATCATAGTCATGTCCATATCAATTAATGAGATTTTCAACATTAAATTCCTTTCATTAATGAATGTGTCCATTTATCATTACTTAACTTGTTTACTATTTTACTTTTACATAATACTAGTACAAATGAAAAAGACTGATGTGATTGTTTAACATTTTCTTTTTTAATTTTACCAATTTACAAGTTTCAAGAAATTCTTGTACCTTTGGTTAAGTTTCACTATGTGAATTGTGGTTACTTTTTACCACATCTCATGCCAAGGAGTGGACACAAATAATTAAGTACCATGAAAAAGTTCGTAGAATTTTTAACTTGAAATAATTAAGTAGCATTTTTAACTTGAAATAATTAAGTAGCAGGAAATATTTTGGAGGACTTTTTAACTTGAAATAACTATGTGGCATGTGGTTACATGAGATTTTTGGGGAAAGTGTGTATATGTGTGGGCTTGTGTAGCTTGACGTTTTGAAATCGATGAGAAAAGTCATGAAATGACTGATTGCAAAGAAAAGTTGCTAGTGTGTGGAGGAGTGACGTTCCACGATGTGCGATGTCGAGACTGCAAGGAAGTGACTCCTCTCATTCTCATTGTGATTCATGGAAGTGATCAATTCCCTTCTTCTGTTTGTAGTTCTATGAACGAGCCACTTATTAGGCCTTGCATTGTGTAAGTGATTTATATTTCCCGAGATATTTTAAGAATTCTTTTGATTACCTCATTTGCGAGAAATATATAAATTGTTTTTGGGTCTCCTCTTTTTTTGATGAAATATGCAAGAAAGTGTAAGTGATTTATATTTCCCGAGATATTTTAAGAATTCTTTTGATTACCTCATTTGCGAGAAATATATAAATTGTTTTTGGGGCTCCTCTTTTTGATGAAATATGCAAGAAAGTTAGATTTTGATGTTTTTGTAGTTATGTGGGATTTTGATGTTTTTGTAGTTATGTGGAATAGGAAGATGAACACATGTGATAGGATATGGTGATGGATTAGACACATGATTGGTTGGGATATTACATTGACATCGTACTCATGCTCTTATGCCTCAAGGTCTTTCACACTTCCCTCTCATTTCATTGTGGAATGAGTAAAACTCTGGAACGGCTGCTCATTTATGGTGGTAGGGTTTTGACCCACTGGTTCATTTTTTTATGACAGAGTTTTGGTGTATTTAGGTGTTTAATCTTGAGGTAACAAGTCTGGTTCTCGTGCCACTTATATAATTTGTTAACTCTTTTATTTAGTCAAATACTCCCTTTTTCTTACCAAACCGCTCCTTTTAACAAATTTATATTGTTATAGGTTAATCAAGCTTTCTACCTCGAGGCCATTCATTAACCATTTCAAAAACTAACCTCTATGCTTCCACGTAAGAATAATAATAATATTTCTAAGTAATCAAGTAAGGA
>SNQJ01S0225484.1:0-14687 GCA_010110895.2 Picea sitchensis
GGTATGGTCACTATGAGTTTGTGGTAGTGCCATTTGGGTTAACCAATGCCCCTACCACTTTCATGTGCTTGATGAACAATGTACTCAGCAAATTCCTAGACAAATTTGTGCTAGTTTTTATCGACGACATATTAATTTACTCCAAGAATGGAGAAGAGCATGAAGAGCATCTTAGACTTGTGTTGTAAGTGCTAAGAGAACATCAACTCTATGCCAAATTCAACAAATGTGAATTCTTCTAGAAGCAAATACATTACTTAGGCCATGTCCTATCTAAAGAAGGAGTAGCAGTAGACCTTGACAAAATTAGGTCGATCATGGACTGGCCTACCCCAAAGGACGTTTCAGATATCAGATCCTTTATGGGATTAGTAGGATACTATAGGAGATTCATAAAAGGATTCTCCAAGATTGGTTGTCCAATCACTGCCCTCCAGAAAAAGGGGACAAAATTTACATGGACACAAAAATGTGAAGAAAGATTTCAAACCCTGAAACATCTACTAACCCATGCACCCATGTTGAATATCGTCGATCCCGAAGCTAACTTCCTTGTGTGCAAAGATGCCTGTAAGGAAGGGCTCTGAGGAGTACTTATGCAGGGAGGAAGTGTGGTCTACTATGAATCCCTAAAATTGAATGAGCACGAAGTCAACTATGTGACCCATGATCTAGAGTTGGCCGCTATAGTGCACACCTTAAAAATGTGGAGGCATTACCTCCTAGGAAGGAAATTTGTACTTATGATAGATCACTGTGGATTGCGATATTTTTTTGACCAACCAAAGCTCAATGCCAGACAAGCTAGGTGGATGGCCCTCCTTAGAGAGTTTGATTTTGAAATCAAACACATTAAAGGAAAGGAAAATAGAGTGGTCGATGCCCTTAGCAGAAGCATGAAAACAATTCAACTGGCCGCGGTGAGCACTTGTGAGATGGATGTGAAGGACAGAGTCATAAATGCTCAAGAGACAGACACATTCTTCCAGACCGTGACCTCATACCTGCAACAAGAACCCACAGGGATAAAGTATGGAGGCTACCAGATGATGGAAGGAGGTCTTCTCACTTACAGAAACAGATTGTATATCCCAGATTGTGATGACTTGAAGAGGTTCATAATGGATGAACTACACAAAAGACCTTATACTGGCCAGCCAGGATACCAGAAGATGATCACGGCCACCAGGAAACAATTCTACTAGCCTAGGTTGAAGAAAGACATAGTCGAGTACCTAGTCAAATGCATATAATGCCAACAGGTAAAAGTAGAACACCAACACCCAACAGGATTATTACAACCTCTACCAATCCCGGAATGGAAATGGGAAACCATCTCCATGGATTTCATCACCGGATTACCAACCTCAACCAAAAAGAATGACGCCATCATGGTAGTGGTGGATAAATTGAGAAAGTCCTCTCATTTTATCCCTGTCAAGTCAACTTGTTAGGAAATAGACATCGCTCAGGTATACATGAAAGATATATTTAGACTGCATGGTATGTCGAAAGAGATCATGTATGACAGAGACACGAAATTCACTTCCAACTTTTGGAAATCACTGATGGATGGTTTGGAGACCAAGTTGTTGTTTAGCACCACCTATCACCCTCAAACTGATGGACATATGGAAAGAGTGAACCAAATACTAGAAGACATGCTAAGAATGTAGGTAATGCATCAACCCAAGAAGTGGGAAGATTACCTTCCACTGGTGGAATTTGCCTACAACAACAATTACCAAGAATCCTTAAAGATGAGTCCCTTCAAAGTCCTCTATGGTAGGCCGTGCAATACTCCAGTCAGTTGGAGTAATCCCGTAAACATAATTTATTTTGGACCCGACATGTTGAAAGAAATGGAACAACAAGTGACTCAGATAAAATAAAACCTGAAGGTCACTCAGAACCGACAGAAAAGTTACGTCGACCAAAAGAGAACTCCAAGAGAGTTCAAGACGGGAGACCATGTATATCTCAGAGTTAGGCCTAGGAAGAGTTCCCTGAAAATGGGAGCTTGTGCCAAGTTGGCACCTCGATATTGTAGACCCTTTGAGGTTCTAGATAGAGTGGGACCTGTAACCTATAGGCTAGCACTTCCTCCCACAGTAAAAGCACATAATGTTTTCTATGTTTCATTATTGAAGAAATATGTACATGATTCTAATCATATAATTGAATGGTTTGCGATCCAGGTGGAACCAGAGGGAGAATTCCTACCAGAACCTCAATGCATACTAGACAGAAATGAAACCCCACTCTGGAACTGAACCGTTTCACAGGTCAAGGTGCAGTGGAGACATTTTGGCCCAGATGAGGCGACATGAGAAATGGAAGATGCCATGAAACAGGCATATCCGATTTTGTTTACCTCTGTACATACATGTCATATTGATGGATAGAACATCAAGGACGATGTTCCTTTAAGGGGGAGGGAATTGTAACACCCTGTTTCCCCCAGTCTGTAAAAATAACTATACTGGCCAAGAACTATGGCAGACTCAATATGTGAATGTGTGATTTTGAATGGACCTTAGTATAAAGGGTTGACGAATGCAAATAATTTTATGAATATATGTTCTAGGACTATTTGGAGGGGGATGTGCTGAAATGATACCATGATGGATGATGAAAGGTGGTGGAAGTCACCTGGAATGGTGGCGTTAACTTCCACCGAAACCAATACCATATTTGGTCTTCACTGGCCTGATGATCAAGAGCGGCTCGCTGACCCCGAAATGAATTACTCACCAGGTTGGTAGGTGAAGAGGCTCCTCATAAGTTAATGAGGGATGGGGGTGAACTGCTCATCCATGGAAGCCTCAGACCTAACCACCGCGGCGAAGTTCATGCCACACGCAATCTCGCTAGAAAATAAAAGGGCAGGAAAGAGGTGTGGAAGGGGTCAGTCGCGACAGAGATCGCCAGAGGCGAGAAATCGGAAGGAATCTGGAAAAGTATATAGAGTGATTGATAAGTAGAGAAGAAGGACAGTAACATTCATTCTCGACTTTTGACGAACAAAGACTCAGTCTCACAGCATCGTGGTCTAAGCTCGAGGGTGGCTAGTGGTAAATCCATTCGGATTCGCTAAGCCTACGGTTGGGTGGAAATGAGCACCTCTCTCAACAGTTGCATCACCTAGTGTTTTCTGATAAGTGTTTATATCTTGTGTCTTGCATTGAATATATTGGAATATATGCTCATGGTTTGAACACTTATGAATGGTTTCTATGTATAAATGTCTGCATGGTGTTCTGATAAAAAATGGTGGTTGCATGCTTATGTTGGAATGACCACATTTGGTTTATATATATATATATATATATATATGTATGTATTTGAACAAATTCATCTTTCAAGTCTACTCTCGGGAGATTTGTTTCCCTTAATTACCTCTCATGCTGCCCTGGATAGATTCCCCACAGGGACACCCTTTCAGGATCGTTCCCTTACATTCTAGAGCCAGGGTAAGTTCCCTGAAAGGACTACCACCTTGGTAAAATCCTGAATTTTCTTATTATCTATCACAGATGTTAACAACTCAGGGATTTAAGAAGACCTCTCAGTCTGGTCATAAAACTTGGTGAAAATCTTCCCAAGAACCCGATGAAGGACTTTAAGGCCTAAGTTTGAAAACCTTGCACGAGAGAGGGTGGGTCTCTTAGAGCTCGGTATTTCGGTGTTTCGGCAATCGGGAAACCCAAGGGTCATTTTTCTTGTATTCACCAGATGCGAAATCTCGATTAGTGAAACCCTGAAATGAACTAGCATGGACGAGTTGTGATGTTTCGGTGTTTCGGTACCCGAGACACCTAAAGGTAAGTTCCCTTGTACTCGTGAGTCCCGAAATCCTGATGAGAGAAACCCCAAAATGAACTAGCATGGAGGATTTGTGATGTTTCGGCATTTCGGTACCCAGGACACCTAAGGGTAAGTTCCCTTGTACTCGCCAGTCCTGAAATCGCGATTAGCAAAACCCTGAAATGGTCCAGCGGGGATTAGAGTCTTGATTTTTCAGTGTTTCGGCACTCGGGATACTTAAGGGTAAGTCCTCTTGGAAGCACTAGTTGTGAAATCCCAAAGTATAAAACCCCAAAAAGGTCTAGCGTGGATAAGCCTTGGTGTTTCAGTATTTCGGTAACCGAGAAACCCAAGGGCCAATTCCTTGTATTCACTAGTTGCAGAATCCGACTTGCGAAACCTCGAAAAGAACTTAGTGTTGTGTGTATATATATATATATATATNTACACATATATTGGAGTCTCGTAGTTTCGGCTCCTAGGAAACTCAGATGCAAGACTCCTTGCCATCACACATCACGAAATATTGACTTGCGAAACCCCAAAACGAGTGTAGCATATATACATGAGCTTCAGAGCTTCAACTCCTGAGAAACTCAGTTACAAGACCTCCTGTCATCGTACATCCTGAAATCCCGACAGAGGAAATTCTAAAATAGTGGAGTATGTTTAGAGTTGTGATGTTTCGGTATTTCAACACCCAGGATACCCAAGGGTAAGTTCCCTTGTACTCGTCAATCTTGAAATCTCGATTAGCGAAACCCTGAAATGGACTAGCATGGAAAATTTATGATGTTTTGGAGTTTCGGCTCTCAGGAAACCCAGGTGTGATACCTCCTGTCCTCACATATCATGAAATCTCGATAGGCGAACTCCCGAAATGGATTAGCACATATAGTTTTGGGTGTTTTGACATTTCGGTACCTAGGATTCCTAAAGGTTAGTTTTCTTCGTATTCGCCAAGCACAAAAATCCGATGGATGAAATCACAAAATGACTTTGATGGAAATAGGGTTTTTGGTGTTTCGACACCCGTGAAACCGAAGGGTAGGAACCCCTCATCCTCTTACATCGTGAAATCCCAGTTTCCAAAGTCCCGAAATGCAAAAGGTGCCTCTTGGCTTAGCCCGAGGTCACAGACGGCGGACACATGGGATTAAATCCTACGTTTAGTGCCTAAGTTGTACATGACAGATCTTCAACGAAAGAACCAGTGTGTTGGTGTGGCGAAGGTTTCGATTGGAAGACCTAGCCTATGCTAGAACCTTGTAGGAATTCAAGGATTTTGTTCCTTGGTAAAAAGGGGGAATAAGCCGAAAATTTTTAGTTCCCGTAGTGGGTGTGTGACATTACCTTACATCTCACGGTATCTGGATTTAATCAAGAAACCCCTATCCCCTACTCTGTCCTAGGTTGTAAACACCTGAGTCTTACAGTCACCCATTTAAAGCTATCTTGGGTGAGACTGTGCAGTACCTTTTGGGTGTTGTGTTGCCTTCTGGATTACCAGGAGGGCCGATAGTTTTAGAGGTTTTGTTGGAATCTTGAATTCCATGAACCCTGGTTCAATAGCTCAGACAACCCGAGAAGGGAATTAGTAACCAACAAATGGTTATGTTTTTGTGTTAAGAGGAACAAGAGAGGACTGAGTAGATGAGATAGAATGAATAAGAACCGAAGGAGAAAAACAAAAGAGCAATGAGCCGTTAGAAGGGAATTTTGAGACCTTAGAGCCCCATGAAAGAAGAAATCAAGGGTTGGTTGAGAACTAAAGAGCTAGAGTTTGTACAGAAAGACAATAGAAACCCCATTATCACATCGTGTAACAGATAAATATGTATTTACGGATTTACACGAAGTCTTTTTCTGTGATTTTCCGCATATACTACAAGAGTGGATCTTAAGGTTAAAGGATAACCATGCAACGAACCGGATTCGACAACTAGATTGGACTCCGATACAGATCCAACAGTTGCAGCAGGTGAACAACAAATTCACCCGCATAGTCGACTTTTGGCTTGACAGTATTGTGGCAGGCTTTATCACAGAATTTGCGGTAGACATAGCAAAGTCATATAGCGCAACTGAGAAAGAGTTCCTACGAGGACCCAGAGGAAGGTACATTCGATCACTATATAATTCTATCAAGATATTGCTATATAAAAAAGGTGTAATGACAATGGAATCAAACAACTAGACTTCCCTGCATGCATGGGGGAAGGGGGGGAGCACTAACAGAGAGAGGAGGAATGGAAGGAGGGCAGTATAAAGAGAAAAATGAGGAGGAACCCTTGGACCCGATCTTTATGGATGATGACCAACTTAAGTGGATATTGGCATCATCAGGAACGACGCGTAGCGGATCACCCTACCAATCTAAGGTGAATACCAAGAAGAGAGTCCTAGCTGAGAGGGAGGTCTTGGAAAGTGATGAGGAAGAGGTAGAGGATCTCTGGGCTATGGATAAGATTGAGGAAATCCTACACACCACGTATGAGAGGAAAATAAGAGGCCCAAGAATAGGAGGAGAAGGAAACCATCCCTTTCATATTAATGTCAGTGTGGAACCCATAAACCCATGTGCGACCAATACACCAAAGAGAACACCATCGTTTAGACAACCAAAGTTCGGAGGAAGTCCGGTAGTAGGAAGTGCATATACACAAGGAGAAACAACTGGAGGAGCCAATTAAAGAAACCTTAGTCAAGTATCTACACTGCATGGAGGAGGGAGTAGCTCTGTATTTGGAATGGCAGGACGTGATCCTACTATCAGATTACTAGAGTTTTGAGGAGAAGCACCAGAAGACCCTGAGAAGCATCTGTTCATCTGTGCAAAGATATGGGAAGAAAAGAAAATCACTGATGAAGACACCAAACTCACGCAACTAGCGATCATGCTAAGAGACCGAGCACTAGACTGGTACATGAGTCTAGACATGAACAATGTTCCTGGAATGACAAGGAAACTGGACGACATTAAGAAACTATTGATAAATGAGTTCCAGAAGCTGAGCACAGAGGATCAATACATGAATGAGATGATTGAAATAAGACAGAAACTAGGAGAATCAATATGGGATATTGATCAAAGATTCAAGCGATTAAAAGGAAAGTTAAAATACCTTATGATCGATATGCAACATCGACACTTGTTTGTCAACTCACTACTCCCACACTTAAAATATCCATTACGACAACAAAAGTTTTAGATGTGGGCAGAGGCTCTGTAGGAAGCCTTGCAATTAGAATAGAATCAGTACTAGCAGCCGGACCCCACTATCGAAGAACTGAAGCAGGATCTGAATAACTTAACATTTCAGCTGAACCAGAATAAGAACAAGGACAAACGAGAAGTTGTTTGGTGCATTAACTGCAGGATGGAAGGGCACCATAAGAATGAATGCCCAACATTCACACAATATATGGCAACAGGGATGCGAAACCCACTACCACAGGGAGGATTATGGTATGAAATATGCAAGAAACTAGGTCATGACCCTTACCACTGTACGATGATGCAGAAATACCAAACAGTCCCAAAGAACTCATATTGCACCTTTTGCAAGTCAGTCTGCCATGACGACAAAGAATGTAGAACTATGGAGCTGATGCGGGAAAGAACATTAGACACATACAAGGTATAGGCACAAATGATGAATGGGCAAGAAGTACCACAGTTCACTCAAGCCCCAACCCCATACAACACCGTGCAACAACAGTATAATATTGCACCGCAGCCATACAATAATGCGCAAAAACAATACAACCCAACATAGCCCCAGTATAATACCATGTAGTATAATCAGGGATCATAGTATAACACACCGTGAGGTGATCGTGCATCTTATAGAGGAGAAGGATGAGCTAGAGGGGGTTTCAGACGTGGTAGAGGACTAGTCACATGCCACAATTGCCAGCAACTAGAACATTATGCATGAGAGTGCCCACTGCCACCAGGGACTTGTATGTATTGTTTCACATCAGACCATGATATGGAGGAATGCCCAACATTAATTGTAAATATCTAGGAAAAAAGGAATAAAAAATAACCAGAATGTTCAGTGGATTTCAACTAAAGCAAGGGATGACGAATGAAACATCAACATAGTCACTCGAGGAGGAACAGAAATAGGAAATGACGTAGTTCGATAGGAACCAACGTAGAACCAATGGGTAAAGAAGAACACTGGCCATAAGGAGCAGTTCAACGTGCATAAGGAGAAGGATATCTTTACAGAATCCCAACAAGAATTTCATAAGTAGAACATTGCGCTGACTGCACAACAAAGAAAGGAATCGCTAGAATATGAAATGTCTCCATCACTGGAACATACCAAAAGAATACAACCCAAGGAACAAGTAAGTACTATCAAATACTTTTTTCAATCATGCATCAAAATGTTAAGTGATCCTTCATCTGTCAAAATATTGCAAAACATCCTAGAAAAATGTAGCAGCGAGACGGAACAGAAGCCAAAATTGAAAATTGTCAACCACCTACATATAAGAAGAAGAACAAGTAGGGAATTTTGACGAAATGCTAACATTGGGGATTTCAATATGGGAGATGTTATACTAGATATAGGATCCGAAGTGAATGTACTACCAAAATCTACATGGAAATGCATGGGAGAACCTACATTGGGATACTCAATTGTTCAATTAAAGATAGAAAATCAACATAGAGTCCTACCAATAGGTAGGCTGAAAGGAGTGACAGTAGATCTAGATGGTGTGCCCAATAAGGTAGACTTTGAAGTCATCAAAATAGTAGATGGCACAACACCTTACCTGACACTACTTGTTCTGGATTGGGCATTCGACAAGCAGGACACAATTAACTTAAAAACCAGAAAAATGACATTTGAGTTGGGGGACTACAGGGTCATAGCCCCACTCGACCCATCAGAAAGAGAGAGGTTTGTAGAACCCACTTGTCTGGATTTAGAAGAGATTGGCCAGTTGTACAGAACAACTGCACGCACTGCAAAGTATATAAACCCAACTATAGATGGGGTACTCAGTTGGTGGAGCATTATTTCATGTACAATAGACTCAGACACCAGGTTAGAAAACTGGCAGAAAATACTACACAGATTATCCACGAGAAGGTGTGCCAGAATAGACTGTGTAATAAGGTGGATTGGCACATAAATCAGAGAACCACCCATTTTTCATGGGCTAAATGATTTGGAAACTTTCTTGACACAATATGAAGATGAAGTATTAGAAAACTAGAGCTTTCTAGCATTAGATTTAGCACTAAAGGCTACACCTGCAATATGGTGGGGTGCACACAAAGAGACTATCAAATATTAGTACCAATGTAAGTGATTACTGTACAGAAGGTTCGACACAGAACAAACAACAGAAATATGATGGACTAGGCACACCAGTAGAACACTTGGAGGCGTGTAAAACGTTGTGGAAAATGATGCCACCGGGGGAATGGTCTCACCACTTCATTCATACTTAGAGGGAATACCATCGAATTGGTATATAGACTAGGAAATGGGTAAAGGAACAAAGACATGGGCGACACTCCAACAAAACTTTATAGTCACTTTCTCATTCAAGCATGAGAACCCCAAGATAGACGTAGCCATGAAACAGATTAGAGATGTCATATTCATTGAAGAACCAAAAGTGGAAGCTATCACAGAGGTACAAAAATGAAATAAGAAGACAGTCAAGGATCTACTGTCATGCTACCATCCATAGGAGGAAGCACCGGATGAAGATGATCAACGTGATATTCAGATTGAATAAGTCAAAGGCGATAGAGATGTGGAAGGACCACCCTTAGAATCAGAGGTCATCTATGCACCAATCAATATAAAGAAGGTTAACATAGGGACCACCGAGCAGCCCAAAATGGTCAGCATTGGAGATTACTTGGACAAACAGACACTAGAAAGCATCATAGAATTATTGTGCGAATACAATGACCTTTTTCCCACAACCTTTACAGAGATGAAAGGCATAGCCGGAGAATTAGGAGAAATGAAGATACCACTTGGACATGATGCCAGGCCCATTAAACAACGACCATATAGATTGAACCCCATATATAAACAGAAATTTAAATATGAGATCAATAGGATGCTCGACAACGGTATCATAGAACTAGTCGAAGAATCAGAATGGATAATCCCGATGGTAGTACAGGACATGAAACAGGGAAGAGGGATCATGATATAAGTTGACTTGAGGAAGTTGAATGATGCATGCCTACATGACCCATTCCCCACACCATTCACAGACGAAGTACTAGAGAACGTAGGAGGCCATGAAGCCTACTCATTCACCGATGGATTCTTAGGATATCATCAGATTAAGATAACACAGGAGGATAGACACAAGACCATGTTCGAAAAAGAATGGGGATCTTATCAGTATACAGTCATGCCATTTGGACTAAAGAATGCACCTGTGATATTTTCTAGAGTGGTCATCACAGAATTTAAGGAATTCCTCCATCAATTCCTTGAAGTATACCTGGATGATTGGACAGTGCATAGCTTATTAAAAAACCATGTGGAAGTTTTACGACTGATGTTAGAACAATGCAAACAGTGCCAGATATCACTGAATATCAGGAAATGCATATTTGGAACACCATTTGGGATACTATTGGAACACATAGTATGAAAACATGGGGTTCTAGTGGATCCGACCAAAATCACAGTCATTGTTAACCTAGCAGAACCAAAAATAGTCCACCAACTAAGAGAAACACTAGGACACATGGGATATTACAGGAAATTCATCAAAGGCTACGTGCAAATTACAATGCCAATGGAAAAACTGTTAAGGAAGAATACAAAGTATCAATGGAACGACGAGTGCCAACACATTCTGGATACCCTGAAGGAAATGATGGTCACCACACCAATATTGGTATTTCTAGATTGAGAGAAGACATCCCATGTACATGTAGATGCATCAACAATAGCACTTGGAGCTATCTTAGTACAACCAAGAGCAAGAGACTTGGATCACCCGATAGCATTCACAAGAAGAAAATTATCAGACTCGGAACGGAATTATAAAACGACAGAAAGAAAAGTCCTAGCTATGGTTTTTTCACTACATAAATAAAGAAATTACCTATTGGGAAAACACTTTAAGATGTTTACAGATCACTCAACCCTGAAATACCTAGTCAACAGGCCAGTGTTGGGAGGGAGAATCTATCGATGGTTATTGCTATTTCAAGAATTTGACTTTGAGGTAATAGTTAAACCAGGAAAAATGAATGCAAGACTAGACCACCTATCGAGGGTCACAAATGGAGAGGAACCAACGAATTTAGAAGAAAAATTTCCAGATGCATAGCTATTCTCAGTACAAATTGTTGACGATTACTTCGTAGGGATCATCCAGTACGTGAGCACAGGTACTGCACTGCAAGAATTTACCACTGCGTAGAAGAATAACCTTGTAGTCCACGCAATCGACTATCAATTGATTGCAATACATTTATACAAGATGGGCACATATAACATCTTATGAAGATACATACTAGACCACAAACGACCAAGAATTTTAGCAGAAGCCCATGAGAGAATAGTAGGAGGGCATTATGCAGGAAAATCTACCACGCAGAATGTACTACGTGCAGGATTATGGTGGCCAATGATCCACAAAGACTCGAAAGAGTACTGTCAGCAATGTGATGTCTATCAAAGGGTATTCAAACCCATCAGAAGGGACAAGATGCCACTACGACCGTAAGTGACACTTCAGGAATTCAAAAAATCGGCGATAGACTTTTGGGACCCATTAACCCACCATCCAAAAGAACGGGGGAGAGATATATTATCACCGTGACAAAATACCTAACAATATGGGCAGAAGTCGCACCAGTAAAAGATTGTAGCGCAAAGACAGCTGCACACTTTCTATTTGAACAGGTAATTACTAGATTTGGGTTCCCAACGATTTTGATGAGCAACCAAGGAATGCACTTCATAAACAACACCATCTGAGCGATGCTTGAAGAGTTTAAAGTTCATCACCAAAAAAGCACACCGTATGATCCACAGAAAAATGGCATGGTAGAAGCCTTCAACAAAATTCTAGAGAACACCTTGACAAAGATATGTAATGTCAACGGGGACGATTGGGAACTCAAGGTACCAACAATGTTATGGGTGTATAAAACCACATGCAAAAAGTTGACAGGCCACACACCATTCAAACTAGTCTATGGTTAAGAAGCAGTAGTGTCGTTAGAATTTTTAATACCCAGTCTACATGTAGCAGTTATCACACACATGATAGAATGAGGCGCAGTATAGGAAAGATTGAATCAGTTATTGTCGATGGAGGAAGACCAAATCTTGGCAGGATTCCACCAACAAGTACTGAAAGTAAGAGACAAAGCTTGGCATGACCGCCACATCAAGAGGAAGACATTCAAGGAAGGAGATCTAGTATTTTTCTACGACAGTAAATCATTGCAGCACCCAAGAAAGCTCAAAATGCATTGGCTAGGACCATATGAGGTAAAATATGTCACAGACAGAGGAGATGTACAGTTAAAAGATATAGCAGGCACAAGCCTCAGAGGAATGATCAATGGGAGTCGGCTGAAGCTGTACAAGGACAGTCAACCACCCACCGCGCAGTAAAAAAAAAGCACACAGCATGAGGGAGAATTCACATATGAAACATGAAGCCAACAAGGGAAATGATAACAACCATATTGAAAAAGGAAACAAGCGAGAAAAGGAAAGTCGGAAAATGTAGGTAGACAGGACAACATGAGGAAGAGTTAAAGCAAGGCAAGGATGGATGGGTTGTCACATTAAACGTGCCAACTTTAGACAACACCATACAACATACGAGAAAGGAAGTAGTTAGTCTATTCGCGAAAAGAGAATAGAAAAAGAGCAAAAACAACTAGAATGAACAGAGTGAAACCACAGAGCTCACCGAAGCCATTCGAACTTAGCAAATGCTCGACAAACACCATTATGGCACCACCGAAGCTTGCAAAACTAGGCTAGACAGCCAGATCAACTAGGGTTCAGAATAGGTCACGAGGACCACTGGAAGAAAACGAGCAACCGCCACCAGAGATCTTCAATATTGACGAAATTCCATCACCAGAGGAAATCCCAATAGATTCCATACCAATACTAGAGGAGATTCTACAACCACAAATAAAGGCCATGGAACAGGATAAACCAACAATGGTGCACGAGCCTCAGAACAAAGAAGAAGAAACCCACCAGAAGATACTTAAGAAACCATGGAAGTGAACGGAACGTGACAACATCTAGGAGCAGAGGAACAATCAGACGAGACACAAGCACCTGAATTAGATCACCCAACCAAGGAGACCACTAGAACTACCTAGGCATGGCCAAAGTGGATGATAGAGGAACAACAAGGAGTTTCTGGAACTTCGATCTAGCCAACACAGTAGGACCGAGTTCAAATACCAAGCTCACCTCGAAAGAAACCAGTTTTAGAGATTGTGCTACCTCGCATATCAGAGGGAGTATAGGTGGACCCACAACTATTGGATCACATCGGGAAGCTCAAGTATTCCTACCATGATGTGGAAGATGAAACCAAATATCTAGAGCTTGCACCATAGGTCTTTATGCAGAAAATAGATGTGAACCAACTTGAAGAAACCATCACTCAGCCACACCAGTGGGAAACTGGATTGGACAGAACAAGAATTCTAGGATTGCTAAAGATACCACACTTTTCCAGAGGCCAATATGCCATGGCATGCATCAAGAAACTATTAGCAGTTATGCATGGAGGGGATGTATGGCTGGACGAACCCGTCCCCATAACTATTTCACTTATCACACATATAACAAGCCTACCCACCTAGGGTATGGATCCCGTACTGATTCTGGACGATAAGTCCAAGGAAAAAACATTAGCAGAAGAGATGAAGAAGAAATATGGCACCGACAGGGGAACAAGAGGCATTATAATCAAATGGATCAACAATTCTGCGACGCAATTGGGTGTAAAGATATTATTGCAAACTGCTAAGAAAATGCTGCAAAAATGAAGTACCGACAAGAGTCATTGTTGTTGCAGCTCAATGTGCAGAAGTCACCTCCATGAGTTGGGAACCATACCTATCAAACTTATTCCAAGTAGACTGCAATGACATGCAAGAAACAGGTATGGAATTTCATTACTCATGGCTGATCACTCTCATAGATTTCATGGGATGGCAAGAACTAGAACACACTGTCTTTTGTACCACACCATAGCCAGGAGGAGCAAGATATCTCATCTTGAGATTCGTGCCACTAGCCAAGCATAAGAGGGAGAATGGAATCGTATTCAAAGCTTACCTACGAGAGATACAGGAAGCCATCATCTAAGCATGGAGAATAACACCATAGGCTGTCACACAATATGGGGGCATTGCCAATTTATGGGCTAGGCGACAAGCCATGTGGATACAACGAAGGAAGGATCCAGATAAACAATGGCTATAGATGTGCTACTGCATCACTGAGGGAGATATCGACATGATCATCAGTGAATGAACTGATTAATGGAGGATTCCAATCATAACCAGAGAAGTAATGGGACAAATAGTAGAAGGAGGGTCTACGCAGGCATAAACACAACCTCCACAAATCACAGTACCCAAGAAACGAAGAATGGGCCAAACCAAGTCGACTCAGGTAGACGATGGCTCAGAGCAGCCAAAGACGTATAAGGGGAGGATAGAAACCACTTAGCCGACTGTTGGGACCACATATTGTACCTTTTTGCTCATACTTTTTGCCATTATTATACCCTTCATCACCTGTATTTAGACTCATATTATCACTTCATCTGATCACTCCAAGGTATACAACGTCCTTTCTCATCACTATATGTTT
>SNQJ01S0225485.1:14697-28252 GCA_010110895.2 Picea sitchensis
AGCCAATCATTCTACCTTGACTGGCTCCCCTCGTCTCTAGATGGGGAATGTACTTGGAGGCCGGTGCAGTCCCACATCTGTTTTGTCAAAAAGATCTTGATTAGTCCTCGGATTAAAAACATAAAAAACATTTCATATTTCAAAAATTTACAAAAACATTATAAAAAAAAAAGTGCTTCTTACCCAAGTTCCCCCACTGAAATCGTTCAGGTAGAACCAAGTTCGGGTCGCCTCTAAATTCCAAACCGGCATAGGAATAATTTTCTACCATCAATAGTTGAGGCCTCAACCAATCAAAAAATACATCGTTATATTTAACGATGGGGCCAGCCACATGCCGAGCCATGAGATCACACCACCTCTTCATCCTTGGATCTTGTGGAGTCATAATTCCCCACTCTACCTGCAAGCGTAAATGAGGAACACTCTTGAGGAAGAAGGACAATAAAATAGACCTGTATACAAATTGTTTCAGGTCCCCTTTTTTACACTTTGTCAGTTGTTTCTTCATGCTATGAAGAACTCTGTCGGACCAGTTAAACACCTGGGGCTCCATGCACTCTACTTCATACTAAAAGTAATTTTGGAGAGCCATGTGAGGAGATATACTCCCTGCCATTTGTGCGATAGTGATTAGCATAGTCCGAAGGGGTAGATCCCAGACATCCCTAATGAAAAACTTACCTTTATGTCTCTTGGCCCCTAGTTCACAGTACTGACGAACATACTCACTCCTCGGAAGACCTCCACCTCTATTGCTTGTCAGTGTCACATGGGATCCACGATGAGATAATACCGTCAAAAAATAGATATCCTCGATATCTAAAGAGAGTGTGTGGACTCCCACATGAAATAACTGTTGATCCACATCTCACATGTGGACTAAGTACTCAATTAACCTTACTTGGGCCCTCATGCCCTAGATCTTAAAAAACTTCAGTAACCCACACTGTCGGAGGGAATTTATAGTGCCCAGGTCATTCCTGACGATGATGTCATCAACTTCATGTTCCTTCTCCCTCCACTCCTGCATTTTGATGATAAAAACCTGCATTGGAATAATAAAGGGAAGTTAACATCGTCATTTGCTTATTTGGAAAGTTTATATTGGCTAAACGCATGTAAAGAATTTTTTATTTTCTCCCATCACAGTTGAAGTGTTACGCACAGTGCGAAACTTCCACAGGTGAACCAAAGACCACCTACAGTGGCCCCTATGTGCACCTACGGGCCTAAAATTCAACTCAAAAAGTTATTTTACACCAATAAAAATGAAATCTAATCCATTTAAAACAAAGAGGACAAGAATATTACCATTTTGGTGGAAGTCATTCGTTGAATGGTTGTCCATGCTCCCCGCAATCGACAGTGAAAGTTTGAGGTAAAATGAGGGTTTTTGGTTAAGTTTTGGGTGAAATGGTAATGAAATGGTAAAAATGACTTTTTCCCTATATTTGTGAACTTTTTTACTTTTTATATTAATATCTCATATTATTTTATTCATTTTCTCCCAAAACCTAAGGTCTAATGGTATTGTGAGTATTTTGAATTTTCACAGGAAAAAGAACCAAGATCCTGAACGATGAGATGTAGATATTTTTCTTGATTTGTTTTTACGTTTTTCACATGTACAAATACTTTTTAGCTTTTTCAGGAAAAACCTCGAGCTCAGTCTTTGTTCGTTCTCGCACTCAAAAATCAATGAGAATGTAACCGAGTATACTTTTTTCATATTTTTGTACTCGTCATGGTAACACGAAAATAACAAGTATCCTTTAAGTTCTTTTCACGCTCCATAAAAATGAAAATATTTCTGAGCGACCTTGTTATTTTCACGCTCATAAAAGTATTTGAAGACAACGTTTGATGGGCGGTATTTTATCACTTTTTTGGTCTCATCGAACTAATTTGTGAAAAAGGAACTAAGAGATTTCTCTTTAAATGTTTGCAGACTCTATAAACATGAAAAGACCCCGATTTTTCTATCTTTGGACTCATTAAATAAACATCGAAAGACCCATACGGGACCGAACCACTCCTTCTTAGGGTTCGTTAAACATACTCCAAGGGACTCGTTCGAAGGATGAGCTTACATCAACAAGCATATGTTATCCTCCTCAAGATTGCGTAAAAATAAAGAGGTACTCGCCAGAAATGGTGGGGGAAATTTTGGGAAAAAAATGTGTCTCAGTATTTGTATTAGTGGCAGTAATAGTCGCTCTTGAACATGACACCCCCTTTATCTTTATATTTGGGTTGGGAAATCCATTTTTCTCTCGTTTGACTTTCGGCAAGTTCATATATTGGGTTGTATTTGAGTCAATGTTTCCAAAACCATTCTTGTGTCGTTCATATGTTCAAGAGAAGTCCAAACAAACCCTCTATCGAGTCAGTTATATGCAGTTGTCAATTCCTACCATGGCGTCCTTCCCTATGTCAGTTTCAAATAATTTTAATACTTTGATCTACCCTAAATCTATTACTTATTTCGCATCATTGATGGGGGATACATCAAGGCCCTCCTGTGACGAGTCTTTTCCTGTCGACGCCAAATCATTATCCAGGAATAAGACTTATAAATCATTTAATACCTTAGAGCCTTCATGTCTCAATGGAAAGTTTCTTTGATTTCAACAGTGGATTCACATCATTGGTCCCTGATTGAGGGATTATATCGAGTGCTTGACTTCATCTCATTCATTCACATTCGATGGATTGTACTAAGGTACCTTGGGAATCATTAACATTAATGGTGATTTCCCTCGCACTTGTTAACAGTTTTCATTAATGACCGGTAATCAAGTGGTCTCTACCATGTTCGACTTCAACACCTGTAATCGCATGGCTAGATTTGTACTTACGGATGACGGGATTGAAGACCCTGGATCTCTTTGTTTTGATTTAGGTTGTGATGGAATTTTTATGATTTGTATTGACACATAGATCCACTTTGTATGTCTTGTGGCTATGTCTGAATTTGAGTTTTCTAAAGCATAGATCCACAGTGTATTCCTGGTGGCTATGCAGAATCTTGGTGACATGGATCCACAATGTATGATTGGTGGCCATGACTAACATTTATGGTTTAATAATTTGTAGTCTGATCATGGGAATGCCTATCTCAGAAATAGTATGATGATTATGAAAATGCTTGATTTTTTGCAGGTTCTCGATTGGTGCGCTCCTTGTTTCTGACACACACACATTCTACAAAGTATTTTGGCTGTCACGAGTTTGAGACTCATACTTTGGGGGACATTATGTTACACATTATTTTGGTCACCTTGGTGATACTTCTATAAGAATGTGTTCGGGTTCCCAGAAGGATATTTCTCATGAGGAAATTGAGTGGTTTCCTCCACTTCAAAGCTTGTTTTTAGAAGGTCGTCGCAAGCTAGGAGTATTACACGGTGCGGAAATGCCTAATTTCCACATGCTGCTCTAAACCTAGCTTGTGGAGTCTATGCATGCTTCTCTATAGGCAGGGTGCGACAATGTTTTAAGACTAAGAAAAGGGACGAAGTTCATGAAGGTTCTAGAAGGGAATCTTCTAGAATTCGAGGTGGCATATGTATGGTTGGGATCCTACTGGATTCTCTGATTTGGTGGGATCACCCTAATCTCTTTAACCATCTCTCCTTCTCCTATATAATGATGGATTTCTCATGGAAAAGGTTAAGCATTAAGAAAGAAAGAGAAATGAATGAATTAAGGTTGAATAGGCTGTGAATTGTGTGAGGAACTCTACTTCAAATGCTTGAGGGCTTCATCTTAGTCCATTAAGTTATTGTGGATCATCTTCATGCAAGCTTGGAGCAAGTGTGTGTTGGAGCAAAGGGCCACCGAAAAAGAACTTAGCGACATCAAGTTTGTTTGGTTGTATCTTCCACTTTCTCTAAATATAATACAATGGCATGTTTCTTTCCCATAAAATCATTCTCATTTTATTACATGATTCCTTGATCACATGTATAAGTCTTCAATGAATATACTATTATTTTTTCACTTTGGTTGGTTTTTGTTTCATTGCAGGATCAATAGCACAAGAGCACTGGAGTGAAGCAGGGACAACAAAGTCATAAGGAAGTGATATTCAAAAGTATGTTACTCATCCTTTCTTTGATGGTAGATTCAATGATTAGAGCTTAGGGAAAGCACCATGTCTTGTCTTGTTTTGTTCTAGATCTATGTGGATCTAGGGAGATCAGTTTATGTCTGCATTTACTGATATATCCAATAACAGAAGCAACTCACTGATGAGACTGCAGAACTCAAAACTATAGTAGTGTGGCAAGCTAAGGCCATAGGAGATGAAGGCATCAAAGTATATCAGGTTGATCTACCCATTGACAAGGAGGAAGTGCAGCGGAGTAGACTTCATAAAGAAAACCAATCGATTGGGTAGCTGGACAAGGTGATTGAGGAGATCAGAAGAATGATGTTGAGGTCAGCAGAGGAGACTATCAGCAGGAGGAAGTTGAACTAAGGAGGACATGTAAGAGCAGCAGGGAAGCAGCAGCAAATCAGTGGAGCAGATGGACATCTCCAGAAGAGAGTTTGGGATCCAGGAGGATTTCAACAGAGGTGGAGAGCTCATGAGTAGAAGCTCATGAAATTTTCACAGCAGTGGAGTATGATGCAGGAGCATCGCTCCACCTCAGCAATGCTCCAGCTAGACAACACATCAGCATGCATTCAAGGAGGGGAGACGCGTCAGCGCTCTCATTTTTCCCTCATTTTCAAATTTTAGTTTGTAATTAAATGCAATTAAATGTTTGTAAGGATGGAATAGACGAGCCATGCCTTTGTGCAGGAAAGAGATGATGTCACCTTTAATGGTTGATAGGTTTTTGGAGGTCTATATTTGATTCAGAATAGATATCCATTGAATGTAATTCAATGTAATTAATGAGAATAGGTAGATGGAGGGAGAACTCGAGAATCCCCCCTTTTGTAAAAAAAATTGTGTATCTAGATACATAAGGGAATGTGAAAAAGGCAGATTAGGAAGGAGAGGATAGAGTCGAGACTTTGTGGAAGTCTGAGATTTTATACACATTGTAAACAAACATTCATGTTAATGAGAAAGAGTAGCTTTTCCTGCATTTGATTTCCTATTGTAACACTTTGTTTCCCCCAGTTTGTAATTATAACTATATTGGCCAAGGAACTATGGCAAATGCAAAGGTGTGAATGTTTCATTTGATAGACCTTTGTATAAAAGGTCGATGAATGTAAATTTTGTTATTTTAATAGAAAATGGATATGTGTTGCATGACTTATGGAAAGGAGATGTGCTAAGAAGAGACCATGAATGTTATGAAAAGGTGGTGGAGGGGACCCAGAATGGTTGCGTTAACCTCCATCGAACCAGTACCTTGTTGGATTTAATTTCTCAGATCAAAACAACCCTCTAACCTAGGAATGAATCATAGTCAGGATGGTAGGTGGAAATACCTCCTCAAGAGTTAATGAGGGGATGGGGAAGACCGCCCATCTATAAGGCTTCCAGAACTGACCAAGGACTAGGAATTCGAGCCATATGCAATCTTGTAGGAAGGAAAAAAAGGAAGAATGGTGGGTGCAGAGGAAGACCTATGATGAGTGCATAGGCAAGAGTCGGAGCTCTCATGTCCAAGAGAGAGGACTGAATTGGAGTGAGTTCTAATCATAGAAAATAGAGACTGCGCTGGGAGAACGAGAGTAACCTCCATCCCTATCTATTTCTATATCGGGAGAAGGAAAGTAACATTCGTCCCTATCTATTTTTGTATTGGGATAAGGAGAGTAACCTTCGTCCCTAACTTCCATTGAGATGGAAGGAAGAGATTGAATCTCAAATCACCATGGTATAATCTCGGGGGTGGCCAATGATAAATCCATTGGGAGTGACGGAGCCTATGGTTGGGTGGAAATGAGCACCCCTTTCAATAGTCGCATCACGCCTTATGGTTCTGATAAGTGTTTTCATTCATTTTTCTTTGAATTTGAAATAATGGTTGCATGCATGTATTTATATTTCTATAAATGGTTTAAGTATTAAATGATTAAGTTATGAGTATACATTCATTCCATTGAGAACATATACTTATGTTTGATTTTCCATATTCTCTCGTTCAATCCTCAGAGGTGCTTTCTCCAGAGAACTACATCATCATTCCAGAGTCAGATCATGCCTCTTGGCATAGCTACCATTTGGTAACCTCATGATTTTACCTTGCCCTGACTCAGAGCTTAAAGCTCTGTGAGTTAGGAAGGAGTTCCCTTCAGACCAGTAGTCTAGGAGACTTTGAACTCACACCTAATCCCTTAACCAAAAACTCGACTAAGAGCGGGGATTATAGCCCAAGAGATATCTAAAGACCCACGTAACCTAGGTCTAGGAACCCTGCACAAAAAAGAGTTAGCTCATGAATTTTTCGGAACCTTGGAGCTCGAAGCTCTAAGATGTCAAATTGTAGAATAGTCAAGTTACCCGAACCACTGATGACTTAAGAATCTGAAAGAGGAGATGGAAGTGAGTTGTTTAACAGGAGGAGAATCCATCTTGGTCGTTAGATCGACTTGAACACTCACTGGGTTTAATGAATCAAACACCAGTCGTTCGATTAAATATATGGTTGGGAATCATTCTGGAATGTGAAGGGGAAATTATAGTACATGTTATTTCACATCCCGCAATCAACCCACGCCGTTGATATCGTCGGGAATGGGAGATCAATGACTAGTATTTATATATAGTCGAGTGAGAAATTCCCATATTACGGAGGTTGAATCCCACAATCATTGTGAATTGTCGATATATGAACGAAGATCGAGGGTGGGGAATCATTACGGAGAGCGAAGGTGAAAGTAGAAGATGCGCTAGTTCGTTGCCCGCAATTCACCAGCATCATTGATCTCGTCGGGCTGGAAGATCAATGACTCTGGTTCGACCAAGTTGTTCGAGTACTTTCCATATTGAAGAGGTTAAGCTCTCTGATAAATAGCATTCACGTTGGGCCCCCACAATTACTGTGAATTGTCGATCGATGGACACCTAGGTATTGGTCAGATCACAACTGCCAAACCTTGAAGAATTGTGAGAGGGATGGTCATAAGCCCTTAGGAAATCTGCATAGTAATAGAGTCCTTCGGTATTGTTGGTCTAAGAGGATCTAAAATATCAGAAGAGATAACGTTTTCAAGAGAAAAGGAGAGACCCAAGATAGTCAGGCTCGCAGGAGAAACAAGGGTTGAGGCCTTTGAACATCCACAAAACTCTTCCAAGTTGGAAGAAGTCAGAAGCTCAGGAGGAAGAGTGACAGCAACCATTATATCGGTTGTGGGGAAAATATTGGACCGTTAGATCAACGTCCAGGGAAGCAGAGGAGAATATCTAAGAAGGAAGAGATCCTAACCATCGGATCTGAGTGCAAAGGGATGATAGTCATCTGATCTAAGGTAAATTGCATGAGTTTTAACCTTTGTGTGCACAGGAGGGTTGACTGGCCAAATTCCCAAAGTGAATCAGGACCGTTCATCGCAAGAGGGATAGGTGGCACAAGATCCACAACTCTTGAGTGAGACTTTGTGGTCAAGGAGAGAGCGGAATCGTCAAAGACCTGAAGTAGGTCCTGGTCATTGATCGTCAGGAGGGGTACATGTCAATAGATCGGAGTCTCTGGGTGAATGCACTTTGGAATAAATGAGTGCATAGAAGCTTGAAACTTCTGAATCCCGAAGAGCCAAAGAGCCAAAGTAGATCATGTATCTTGGCCGACAAGAGACACGTGTCAATAGATCAAAGATTTTAGGGAAAGTCACTTCGAGAGTTTTAGTTGAGAGTTGAAACTCCCGAAGCTCGGAGAGCCGAAGACCTGAAGTGAATCTCAACCGTTAGATCCAGAGGACAGATGGCATGAATCTGTGGAATCCAAGTAAAGACCCGAAGAGAATCTGGACTATCATATCCAGAGGGTACGTGGCAACAGATCGTGAAATTTGGGTGAAAACATTCTGGGAGAACACGAAGGAGAAGAGTTTGAAATTATCAAAGCTCGAACAACCAAATCATTTGGGAGTCGTCAATATGAAGAAGGACACATGTCATCAAATCACAGACTCTGGATATAACATTCCAAAAGAAAAGGAGCAAGGAGAATTTGAGGTTTGAGATTTCTGAAGGCTGAAGTCCCGAAGCAGACAAGAGTCATAAATCTGAGGTGGATGTGTAGTCCCAGATCTAGAAATATGGGTACAGAATACTTCGGAGGAAAGTAGAGGGTGGAAGCACCGAAGTCCCAAAGTAGAATCTTGATCATTGATCGAGAAGAGATATGAAGGTCGTTGATCTGGTCTTGGTTGAAAAGTGTTGAAGTCCTGAAGAGGACCAAGGTCGTTGATTTGGAGAGGACACTTGGAAAATGATCTGCCACTCTAGGATAAATCACTCTGGAACAAAGAGAGGGTATTGAACAAGAACTCCTGAAGGCTAGAGAGCTAAAGTTCACCTGAACTGCCCATTTTTTAGGGATAGGTGTCAACAGATCTTCCACTCCGGGAGATAGCGACTGCAAAGAAAATAAGGTTTGAGAGGTGAAAAATATGAACGTTGAAGTCCCGAAGAAAATTACGCTTGTTGATTTAAAAAGGGGTAGATCTGAGGCGTCAGTTCAGAAATACCGTCAAGATCGTGAGATAAAAGGTCACGTTGAATTACAAGGATAGAAAGTGCTCTAACTTTAAAATTTATAGGGTGGTCCACAATCGAAACCACGGTATTGACAACGGGACACGTGGTGGATCGTGGTGAATTGAAGGGAGAAAAGAGGTTGGACTCAAACCACCCTTGTTTGTGCCTACAATCACATGACTGACGTTCAAACATAACCCATGGTCATATATGATGGTCGTCAAAGAAAATAAAAAAGCGGGCTAGTCCCCCGACTTTTTGAATTGGAGACCGTGGAGAGAGGATTTGTTCGTGTAAGGAGAATGAAATTTTTACGCCCCACCATGGGTGTGTTACAAATTGGTATTAGAGCATGGTTTCAACACTTGGACTGCTTGGTCTCATGGACGAGTCGCTCAAAAACCATATTTAGAGTACTTTTAAGAGTGGCGCCCTCTCTTGCCTCCTTCTTAAAGAGTCTGGTTAAAAATTTTATTTAGGAGAAGAATGAAATGTTCTACTGTGTGTGTGCATTTAAGGAATTTGAGACGTGTATTTTTCATAAACTGTTAGCTAACAATAAGTGTTTTTGTTAGCATTCTAACAGTCAGTATTTCACTGGAAAACTTCAAGACTAAAGGATGGTGACATTTCATGAAGTGGGAGATGGCTCCCACAATAGAGACGAAGAATCTGATGAAAGGAGGGCGGTGGAAACCCCTTCAGATATGGATGAAACTATACAGAGCCTTAGGTCCAAATTACAGAGTTGCAAGGATGACAACGAGAGACAGATAAAGGAGAAAGAAAAACAAATAGAAATTAACGCAATCTTGTTGAAAAGCTTATCCGACATACAGAGGCAACTACAGCATGAACCCTCAACTAGTCATATGGACCGACAACATGAGAAGAGAAGTCCAATTCCACCTGAGATCCAAAAATATGACCACACTAGGATAAGTACCTTGAATAAGGCCCAAACTGGAGGCAGGGGACACTCATCGGCAGATTCCTTTGGAAAGAAAGCTAGCAACTCCGAAGGATCTTATAGTAGTAGAGCGAGCTCACATTCTCAAAGGGAAGGAAAGAAGCGGAAGCGTTCCAAAAATCATGATCCTGATGAGTTCAAGAAATCCAAACAACCCTCTTTCGATGGAGATATTAAGAAGGGAGAAGAGGTTGAAGCTTGGTTGCTTGTTTTAAAGAATTACTTCAGAGTCCATGATTACTCTGAAAACTTGAAGGCTCGAATAGCCATCTTCAACTTGAATGGAAAGGCTTCCATTTGGTGGGAAGTCATTAGGAATGTGAAAGGAGTCCATGAGAATGACTTGTCATGGAAGAAGTTCGAGAAATACTTTAGGAAGCAATATTTGTCAGAGAAATACATGGATGGAAAGACTAAGGATTTCTATGAACTCAGGCTGGGGTAGCTCATAATAGATGAATATGTCAATAAATTCCTTGATCTATTGAGGTATGTACCCTACATAAAGGATGAGAAGGTAAAAATGAAATGATTTATTAGTGGATTACCTCATACCTACCAGGACATGATTGAGTTTGACGAACCAAATACCTTAGATGAAACCATCTGAAAGGTGAGGTATTGTTATGAACAGTTCAGGAATAAGATAGGGCCTCATGAAAACTGGAAGAAGAGGAGTAGTTTGGGATTCAAGAACAAGGGATTTAAATCCTCAAGATTTAAGAATTGTGGAAAGGGTTATAGGATGAGCCTTCCTACTAGAAGTGTGTATCAACAAAATTTCCCCTCTCAAATTTGAAATAAACCTTTTAAGATAGTCCCAGGAAAGACTGATAACCTAAAGAAAGAACCCTTAAAATGTTGGGGTTGTGGAGAAGATCATCGGTTGAGGGAATGTCCACACAGACAACATAACAGTAAGAGAGTCTACAATATCCAAGAATCTACCACCATCAATCATGTGGCTAGGAGCATGCCACAAATCTATGTAGCCTTGGACAATAATCAATCCGACCACCAAGATTCAATAGTGGAGTTGGAAGGTATGATCGTCAACCATCTAGTTTCTATTTTAATTGACCCTGGTTCTAATTTGAGTTATGTGGCCCCTCACACCGTTGATAAGTGAAAATTGAAACCAATTAGATATGTTAAGTCATGGTTGGTACGACTAGCCACTGGGACCAGAAGGAAAGTGGCAGAGGTTATACCATCCTGCCAATTCATCATGGGTGGATTGCCCACCCGAGCGACCCTTAACATACTTCCCCTGGGGTCTTATGACTTTTTGATTGGTATGGACTGGTTGGATGGTTATAAAACTAATTTGGATTGTTACCATAAAAATTTAGAATGTGTAAATGAAGAAGGGGTAAACATAACCCTCTAAGGGATTCAGAAGCTTGTCTCAATAAGACAAATATCAGCTCTTCAAATGAAAAAATATTGCAGAAAGGGGTGTCCTCTATATGCAATACAGGTGTTGGAATCTATTGAGGATGACAAACCAAACCTAATAGACCACCCCATATTAAGAGAATACAAGGACATATTCCCATAAAATCTACCATTTCTACCTCTGAGAAGGGATATTGACTTCTCGATATAAATTGCACCAAAAGCGGTGCCAGCATCTAGAACGCCATATAGGATGAGTATGCCATAATTGGTCGAGCTCAAGATACAACTAAAGGAGATTATGGAAAAAGGCTACATCCAAACCTGTGTATCTTTGTGGGGAGAACCCGTCTTGTCTGTGAAAAATAAAGATGGCACACTTTGACTGTGCATAGATTACAGACAAATCAATAAGACAACCATAAAGAACAAGTACCCCTTACCAAGAATCAATGACTTATTCGACCAATTGGGAGGTGATTCTATTTTCTCGAAGGTTGAATTAAGGTTTGGATACCATAAAGTTTAAATTAAGGATGAAGACATCCACAAAAAATCCTTCAGGATGAGGTATGGTCACTATGAGTTTGTGGTGGTTCCATTTAGGTTAACCAATGCCCCCACCACTTTTATGTGCTTGATGAATAATGTACTCAACAAATATTTGGACAAATTTGTAATCGTTTTCATTGATGATATCGTAATCTACTCCAAGAATAGAGAGGAGCACAAAGAACATCTTAGACTCGTACTTAAAGTAGTAAGAGAGCATCATCTCTACGCTAAGTTTAGCAAGTGCAACATTTTCTAGAAGCACGTCCATTACTTAGGCCATGTTATTTCTAAGTAAGGGGTAGTAGACCCTGACAAGATCAGATATATCATGGAATGGCCTACCCCAAAGGATGTATCCAATATCAGATCCTTCATGGGATTAGTGGGATACTATAGAAGGTTCATAAAAGGGTTTTCTAAGATTGGATGTCCAATCACTGCCCTTCAAAAAAAGGGGGTTAAATTCACTTGGACATCAAAATGTGAAGAAATATTTCAGGAACTGAAATACCTCCTGACCCATGCACTCGTGTTGAGGATTGCAGACCTGGATAATGATTTCCTTGTGTGTGCAGATGTCTGCAAGGAAGGACTCAGAGGAGTCCTTATGCAAGAGGGACGTGTAATTTTCTACGTGTCCAGGAAATTAAATGAGAGTGAGATCAATTATGTGACCCATGACCTAGAGTTGGCTTCCATAGTACATGATTTAAAAATGTGGAGGCACTACCTCCTGGGTAGGATATTTGTTCTTATGACAGACCATTGTGGGTCGAGGCACCTGTTTGATCAACCAAAACTCAATGCCAAGCAAGCTAGGTGGATGTCTCTCCTTAGTGAGTTTGATTTCGAAATAAAACACATCAAAGGAAAGGAAAATAGGGTGGTCTATGCCCTTAGCAAAAGTATAAAAATGATTCATCTGGCAGTAGTAAGCACCTATGAAACGGATGTCAGGGAAAGAGTGAACAATGCACAAGCAACAGACATATTATTCAATATCGTGACCTCACATCTAAGGAAAGAGCCTACAGGGATAAAGTATGAAGGCTACCAGATGCTCAAGGAAGGCCTAATGACTTACAGAAAAAGATTGTATATTCCAAACTGTGATGACTTGAAGAGGTTCATAATGAATGAACTACACAAGAGACCATATATTGGTCACCTAGGATATCAGAAAATGATCATGGCCACTAGGAAACAATTCTATTGGTCTGGATTGAAGAAATACATAGCTAACTATATGGCTAAGTGCCTATAATGCCAGCAAGTTAAGGAAGAACACTGGCATCCAGCAGGATTTTTACAACCCCTACCCATCCCAAAATGGAAATGGGAAACCATCTCCAAGGATTTCATCACCGGATTACCAAAGTCGACCAAGAAAAATGATTTTATTATGGTCGCATTGGACAAACTGAATAAGTTTGCTCATTTCGTCCCTGTCAAGTCAACTTGCAAGGCAATAGATATTGCCAACATCTTCATGAAGGAGATATTTATACTGCATGCCATGCCCAAGGAAATTGTATCTAACAAAGACACCAAATTTACTTCAAGCTTTTGGAAATCCCTAATGGCTAGTTTTGAGACTAGATTGTTGTTCAACATAGCCTATCACCCTCAAACTGATGGACAGACAGAAAGAGTGGACCAAATAGTAGAGGACATGCTAAGAATGCATGTAATGCATGAGCCTAAGAAGTGGGAAGACTACCTACTGTTAGGACCACATATTGTACCCTTTTTGCCCATAATTTTTGCCATTATTATACCCTTCATCACCTGTATTTTGACTTATACTATCATTTCACCTGATCATTCCAAGGTACACAACGTCCTTTCTCGTTATTATATGCTTAATCCGTTTTGCATAATACTTTACATTACTTTTGAACCTAACCATTGATTAGAAGTGCATAAGTATCCATATTTGCAGAATAGTATTCGAGGCC
>SNQJ01S0225486.1:0-14687 GCA_010110895.2 Picea sitchensis
TATTTTTTTATCATCACGAAATTCATAATAGACATCCAAACTCGTATGGAATAAAATTCACATTCATGTATATATACTAGATGCACAGATCTAGTACTATTAACGTATAATACATTGATTAAAGCGGCTCTAAGTGAATATAATAGAAATTACCTTATACAAAAAATTGTTATCCTATTGTACCCTTTTATAGAATATAAGTGTATAAAACTCATTAGTTAGACCTTCGGAATTCAGTTAGGTAAATGGATATTGAATCCTTCCACACCTACTGTATCATAGAACGAAAGTAAGAACACTAGTAAAGGGAAAAAAAATTGGAAAGGTTAGGAGATCTAGAAAACCCCTTTTGTTTATCAAATGTTAAACAATCATGAGAACTGACGCCTATCAGAAGTTTTTTTTTATGCTTTCCTTGTTTTGCTTAAAATGGTCTACCCTTTCCATGGTTAAGGATTATGAAGAATTTCAGGAAAATTACGAAACCCCGAAGTGCTAATCCTTTTTCCCTTCTTTCGCTTTTCGGGAGTTGTTGCAGGATTGGTTTGGGCATTGGAAACCATGAAACCCCGAACCCCAAAAATCCCGAAATGCGGGTCTCACCTTTTCTTTTTTTTTTTCATTTTGGAATTTTGTATATGTTGATGTTTGGACACTAGAACTCATGAATTTTTGAACCTCGAAATCACGAAATGCGGGTCTCACCTTTCCTTTTTTCACTTTTCATAAGTTTTTATATGTTGATGTTTGGACATCGGAACTCGTGAAATTTCGAACCCTGAAATCTCGAAATGCGCATCTCACCTTTCCTTTTTCACATTTCGAAAGTTTGAATATGTTAACGTTTGGACATCGAAACTCGCGAAGTTCCGAACCTCGAAATCCCGAAATGCGGGTCTCACCTTTCCTTTTTTGCATTTTGGAAGTTTGTATATGTTGTTGTTGGGTACTTTTAGTCACGAAGTCCTGGACCCCAAAATCCTGAAATGGGGGTGCAAATTTCCTTTCACGATATGGAAATTGTGGTGTTTTGATGTTTTGACTTTTGAAGTCGCAGGATTTCGAACCCCGAAACCCCGAACTGAATGATCCCACTTTAATTTTTCCAATTTCGGGAGTTGTTGTGTGTAGATGTTTGGATTTTGTACTCACGAAATCCCGAACTCTGAAATCCCAAAATGTTGGTCACTTTTCGCAATTTTGGGAGTCTTTGTGTGTAGATGTTTGGCTTTTGTACTCGCGAAATCCCGAACTTTGAAATCCCGAAATGTTGGTCACTTTTCGCAATTTTGGGAGTTGTTGTGTGTTGATGTTAGGTTTTGTACTTGCAAAATCCCCAACTCTGAAATCCTGAAATGATGGTCACCTTTCGTGATTTCGGGAGTTTTTGTGTGTTGATGTTGGGTTGTTGTACTCGCGAAACCCCGAAACTCTGAAGTGTTGGGCCCACAGTCTCTCTGTATTTCAGATATTCGGAAAATAGCATGGTCCGTTGTTTTTTTTGGCATTAGTAATCGCCGAAAACTGGTTAACCTTTGTTTTCCACAAAAACTGTAGTAACATGGTAGGAATGTTTGTTATAGGAAAAACTCTAATAATGTAGTGAGTGGACCAGTAAAGGAACGCTGGAAAGTCTTCATTCCAAATGGAGGTATGGAAGTAACAGATCGTATTTCAAGTCATTTGTATTGCAAACATATGGTAATATTTTTATGTAGGGATTTGTCCATAGAATCCCAAAGTTACTTGTATTGTTAAGACTGTGGTAGTGTTATAGGTACAAACAAATAGAAAAGTAATTATAGATTATGGGATATTAGATAAACATTGAAGTTAAGAGTAAACACTTTTATATCGTCAATTAGGAAACTTTAAGTGAAATGGTGAGGACAGCCGACGACAGTAAGGTTTCTAACAAACTTTGAGACTCAAGCCTTATAACATAAATCTTACTTGCTTGAAATCTCAGAACTTTTCATGGATAAATATACAAACAAGTTTCTGTTTTGTGACAGTTTTTGAGATACATTACATATGGTATTAGATAAAAAGTTACAACATTGGGCCTGAATAGGGCCACATTAAATGCTTAGTATATATTCTGATTTATGAAAAAACTAAAAAATATTGTGGATTCAGACTGAAAGCCTTTTCGGTTTTGTGTTGAATTATGGCAGCTCAAGAAGGTGCAGAAATCAGGATGGAAGAGAATCCATAGCAAGGACCTCCTAGAGATCCAAGACAAAACAATGATGGAAGTTCACCCACAGAGGTGTTGGAAACAATGAGGAATCTTATTGTTGAACTACAGGTTTTTAAGGCTGACAATGAAAAATCGCAAAAGGCACAGTAGGAACAACAAGAGATAAATGAAGTCCTATGCGTAGTATAGTAACCAAGAAAATCCCCAAAGATGATAACCATGAGGAAGAGGTCAACAAAAGGGCCTCCAAGAATTCTGGTGTGAAGATAGAAAAAGGAGATAGTTCGTCTGAAGGGACACCTTCAACTGAAGACAAAACCATACAAGACAAAAAAAGAAAACAAACTGACCACCTTGAAGGAGAATTTAAAAAGATTAAACCAACCACTTTTGATGGAGAATCCAGGACAAGAGAAGAAGTTGAGGCATGGTTGTTGGACATCAAAAAATACTTCCAAATCTAAAACTATTCCAGTAGCATGAAAGTTACAATGGCCATCTACAATCTGAAGGGGAAGGCCAACATTTGGTGGCAGGACTTGATTGGCCAAGGGCCTAAAGGAGAAACAGTTGGAATGGTATGACTTTAAGAAGTATTTTAAGAAACAATACATTTATAAAAGCTATTATCAAAGGAAGACGAAATAATTTTGTGAGTTACGACTCAGACAAATGACGATGGAGGACCTTATAAATAAATTTCTGGAACTACTAAGTTTCATACCATACATCCAGGAGGATAAGGTAAAAATCGAGCGATTCTTAAGTTGTTTACCACAGTCCTACATGGACAAAATTGATTTTAACAACCCCAAATCCTTGAGTGAGGCATTCAAGAAGGAACGAATGTGCTATGACCAGTATAAACAACGAGTAGAGTTTCCCAAGACCTGGAAGGATAAAAATCAAGATGGAATAAACCAACGGAAGAAGGGATACTAGCCAACTCCTTATCGGAATGCAGCAAAAAGTTTCCAAAGGAAGGATTTTCACTCCAATCATCTGAATATGCAAGGTAATGGTAAACCAGTAAACCTAGAAATGAAGAAGTTTGGGGACAAATCTCACGAGTCATTAAAGTGTTGGGAGTGTGGAGAGCCTCATCTAAGGAGGAACTATCCATGTTTAATTATAGAAAACAGAATTGTTGTTCACAATTTACAGGAAGCCTCGATAGTGGGAGACATGGGAAGAGGTTTGTATCGGATAAATGCAGCCATAGATGGTCAACAAGCCGAACACTAGTCGTCAGTGGTAGAAATCGAAGGTAAAATCCATGACACTCACATTTCTGTTTTAATTTACCCTGGAGCTATGTTAAGTTATATTACTCCCGATGTAGTAGAGTTGAATAAACTTAATAAACAAAAGCACGAAAAATCTTGGCTTGTACAACTAGCAATAAGTACTAAAAGAAGAGTAGTTAACTTTATTTCTAATCTTGAGTTCAGCTTTGATGGTCAAAAGATAAGGACCAATTTGAACATCCTACCACTAGGATCTTATGATATGATTATTGGGATGGATTGGTTGGAACAACACAAAGCAGTACTAGACTGTTATACAAAGATACTTAGCTACAAAGATAATTTTGGCACTGTTAGAACAACCCAAGGCATACCAAAACCTGTGTCAATTAGACAAGTATCAGCGATGCAATTCAAGAAATGTATTATAAAGGGATGTCAAGTTTACGCCATCCAAGTAATGACTCTATTAGAAAAAGAAGATAAGACCAAGTTAGAAGACTTTGTTGTCCTACGTGAATTTAGAGACATGTTTGTTGATGAGATACCCGAACTACCTCCTAGGAGAGAAATAGATTTCTCCATAGACTTACTACCCGGATCAACCCCTATCTCAAAATCACCCTACCGAATGAGTCTACAAGAACTGATAGAATTAAAAATACAATTACAATAATTGTTGGATAAAGAGTATATCAGACCAAGTGTCTTGCCATGGGGAGCACCAGTCCTCTTTATGAAAAAGAAAGATGGTACTCTAAGACTATGTATCGATCATAGACAACTGAACAAAGTGACCATTAAGAACAAATACTCCTTACCTAGGATAAATGATCTGTTCGATCAAGTTGGTGGGGCAAAGATCTTCTCAAAATTGGATTTATGATCCAGATATCATCAAGTTAGGATAAAGGACCATGACATAAACAAAACAACTTTTCAAACAAGATACGGACACTACGAGTTTGTAGTCATACCTTTGAGACTCACTAATGCACCAACCACATTTATGTGCTTGATGAACAACAATTTTAGCTAGTACTTATACAAATTCGTAGTATTATTTATTGATGATGTTCTGGTCTATTCTAAAACATAGGAGGAACATGATGAACACTTATGAATAGTTCTCCAAATGATAAGGAAACAAAAACTATACGCAAAATTCGACAAATGTGATTTTTATAAAAAAGAAATACAATATTTAGGACATGTCGTTTCCTCGGATGGTATTGTCGTAGACCCGGAAAAGATAAAAAACCATTATGGAATGGCCAATACCTAAGGATGTGGTAGATATCCGGTCATTCATGGGAATCATCGTATATTATCGCAGATTAATAGAAGGGTTCTCCAAGATAGCCTACCCTATCACGTCATTGCAAAAGAAAGGGACCAAGTTTAAGTGGTCGCAAAAGTGTCAAGACAGTTTTAACAAGCTAAAAGAATTATTGACATCAACGCCTATTTTGAAGGTAGTAGACCCAGATAAAGACTTCACAGGATGCATTGATGCAAGTAAAGAGGGACTAGGTGGTGTTAAAACTCAGGAAGTGCACGTGATTTGTTATGAGTCTCGGAAATTAAAGGAACACGAGAGAAATTATGTCACTCATGACTTAGAATTGGCAATAGTAATACATTCCTTAAAAATGTGGCGACACTATATAATAGGCACACAATTCTTACTATTTACGGATAATAGGAGGGTGAAATATCTGTTTAACCAACCAGACCTTAATGTGAGACAAGCAAGGTGGCTAGCCTTCTTGAGCGAATTCAACTTTGAGGTTAGACATATCAAGGGTAAGGAAAATAAAGTAGCAGATGCTTTAAGCCGCATAATCCATGGGTTATTTGAGATAAATATCAGCAAGGTAGAAAGTGATCTGGAACAAAGAATAAAAATGGCAGGTATTAATGACGGAAATTACACTAAGATGATGGCAGAATTGCAAAACAGTATCACAAACTTAGATGAACTGGATATAAGTATCGACAAGGAGGGACTATTAAGATTTCAAAACAGACTTTACATACCAGATTCAACGGAGCTAAAATTAACTATTTTAGACGAAGTGCATAAGAAACCATATTTTGTCCATCCCGGCTACCAAAAAACAATAACAGCACTCTGAAAACTATTTTACTGGCCTAACATGAAGGGAGAAACAACAAAATATTTGGCTAGGTTCCAAGATTGTCAATAGGTTAAGGCCGAACACCAACATCCAACCGACCTGTTACAGCCATTACCAGTACCGGAATGGAAATGGGAGACCATATCGCTAGAATCTATAATACGTTTTCCTAAAACTCAGACACAGAATGATTCTATCATGGTTGTAATCGATAGACTCAGTAAGTCTGCACACTTTATTCCTGTAAAGTCTACTTTTAAAGCTATTAACATTGCTGAAATATTCATGAAATAATTTTTTAGACTACATGGTATTCCTAAAATGGTGATTTTAGATAGAGACGTAAAATTCACATCCACTTTTTGGAAGGAATTGTTTGCAGGGATAAATACTAATTTGAATTTCAGTACGAGTTATCATCCACAAATAGATGGATAGACCGAAAGGATAAACCAAATCATAGATGATATGCTCTGCATGTATGTAAGAACAAAACCGAACAAGTGGAAAGACTACCTACACTTGGTAGAATTTCCATATAACAATGGGTACCAAACTTCGGTTAACATGAGCCCTTTCGAAATACTGTACAACAGAAAGTGTACAACTCTAATTAGCTAGGATAACCTAGATGACAGACTCATGGTTGGACCAAAGATGCTCTAAGAAAGGGAGAACATGGTAAGGAAGGTACAATAGAACTTGAAAGAGGCACAAGAAAAACAGAAGAGCTATGTGGACCAAAAAATAATACACTTGGAATTTCAAATGGGAGACCATGTTTATTTGAAGGTCAAAGCCTGAAAAATCTCGTTGAAGTTGGGGAACTATGCCAAGATGGAACCTAGGTTTTGTGGGCCCTTCGAGAATTGGACCTGTAGCATATCAGCTTGCACTTCCAGCTAATATAAGAATTCATAATGTATTTCATGTGTCTTTGCTGAAAAAGTATATTCATGAACCTACTCATATGATTGATTGGAACTTGGTGCAGGTGGAACCTGAAGGCAAGTTCCAGGTGGAACGCCTGCGCATTCTGAACCAGAGAGAAATAGCACTTTGAAATAGAGTTGTCAATCAGGTAAAGGTGCAATGGAAGCACTTTAGTCCTAAGGAGGCCACTTGGGAATTGAAAGGAGATTTGAAGAAATCTCATCCAATCCTATTCTAGGAAAGGAATGAACACTGAGGATAGTGTTTTACTAAAGGGGGAAAGGATGTGACATCCCCCCAAAATAAAATATTTTTATTTTTGTGTGTTGGAAATTTATTTCCATTTTTGAAAATTCGAATCTGAAATTTGTTTTCCATTTATAGCAATTCTGAATTTCAAATTTAATAATCGTATTTAATTATTGTGATTGTTGGAAAGAGATATGTTTGGACTCAACTAACTATTTGACTATGACACTTGTATCACAACAAAATATTTATATTAATTGTAGGAGGACAAATGAAACAACCATGTTAAAATCAATTGACCATGACTCCATGAGTGGGGAACATGTTGGAACTGCCTCTAGGTTGATTATGAGAAGTGGAAAATCAGAGATCTGACCATTGGAAACACTTGAAAATCAGGGATTAAGAGAGCTGAAAAAATAAAAAATGAGGGAAAAAAGACCTAGGAAAAAATTGACAAATAGCATATGCGAGGAGGCAGGATGATGCCAAGTATGCTGGGAAAAGGATTTTTGAGCTCTCTTGTTGTTATGAACACTACAGATTGAGTGTGAGGCAAGAGGATCCTGCTGAAACATATTTTCCTTGTTGTTATGAGCATTGTTGAGTAAGTGTGAGGCAAGAGGATAACTGTTGGAATTGAAGGAAATTTCTGGCCCGGAGGAGTTTTTAAGTTCACCCTCATGGATTCATGGTCAGGCTAGGGGGTGAATTAGGCAAGTGACTTTGGCTTCCCTATTCTACGGTTGGGAGGAATGTGGTTGTTCCCTTTGTCTTTCCGCGGATTGGATTCAGAAATGTTGATCTACCCTTCTCTATTTTGAACGACTATGTGTGATTGATTGCATGTATCTGTTGGGTGATTATACCTAATTGCGTTAAAGTAAACTAATTGAATGATAATATTTTTTCGTGTGAGGAATATGTGTGAAGGAAATTTGTATCTATATATAGTTATAATACGTCTACTGGAATGTTCACATTTGACTGTTGAAGTGTATATATATTTTTTTTGCGGAAGATGAAATTACCTTCATGAATGTAATATGTCTGTCTGTCGTCAGGAAATTCGTAATAGACATCCAAACTCTTATGGAATAAAATTCACATTCATGTATATATACTAGATGCACAGATCTAGTACTATTAACGTATAATACATTGATTAAAGCGGCTCTAAGTGAATATAATAGTAATTACCTTATACAGAAAATTGTTATCCTATTGTGCCCTTTTATAGAATATAAGCGCATAAAACTCATTAGTTAGACCTTCGGAATTCAGTTAGGAAAATGGATATTGAATCCTTCCACACCTACTATCTCACAGAATGAAAGTAAGGACACCAGTAAAGGGCAAAAAATTTGGAAAGTTAAGGAGATCTGGAAAACCCCTTTTGTTTATCAAATGCTAAACAATCGTGAGAATTGACACCTATCAGAAGTTTTTTTTTATGCTTTCCTTGTTTTGTTTAAAATGGTCTACCCTTTCCACAGTTAAGGTTTATGACGAATTTTAGGAAAATTACGAAGCTTCGAAGTGCTAATCCTTTTTCCCTTCTTTCGCATTTCGGGAGTTGTTGCAGGATAGGTTTAGGCATTGGAAACCACGAAACGCCAAACCCCAAAAATCCCAAAATCCAACTCTCGCCTTTTCTTTTTTTTTCTCATTTCGGAAGTTTGTATATGTTGATGTTTGGACACAAAAACTCGCAAAGTTCCGAACCTCGAAATCCTGAAATGCGGGTCTCACCTTTCCTTTTTTTGCTTTTCGGAAGTTTGTATATGTTGACGTTTGGACATTGGAACTCATGAAGTTCTGAACCCCAAAATCCCTAAATGTGGGTCTCACCTTTCCTTTTTCACATTTCGAAAGTTTGTATATGTTGATGTTTGGACATCGGAACTCGGGAAGTTCTGAACCCCAAAATCTCAAAATGCGGGTCTCACCTTTCCTTTTTCACATTTTGGAATTTTGTATATGTTGTTGTTGGGTACTTGTAGTCATGAAGTCTCGGACCCCGAAACCTTGAAATGTGGGTCCCACTTTCCTTTCGCGATCCGGAAATTGTGGTGTTTTGATGTTTTGACTTTTGAAGTCGCGGGATTTCGAACCCTGAAACCCTGAAGTGATTGATCCCACTTTACTTTTCGTAATTTTCGGATTTGTTGTGTGTAGATGTTTGGCTTATGTACTCGCGAAATCCCAAACTCCGAAATCCCAAAATGCTGGTCACTTTTTGCAATTTCGGGAGTTGTTGTGTGTAGATGTTTGGCTTCTGTATTTGCAAAATACCGAACTCCGAAATCACGAAATGCTGGTCACTTTTCACAATTTTGGGAGTTGTTGTGTGTTGATGTTAGGTGTTGTACTCACGAAATCCCGAACTCCAAAACCCCGAAATGCTGGTTAGCTTTCAAGATTTTGGGAGTTGTTGTGTGTTTATGTTGGGTTGTTGTACTCGTGAAACCCCAAAACTCTGAAGTGTTGGGCCCACAGTCTTTCCGTATTTCGGATCTTCGGAAAATAGCATGGTCCATTGTTTTATTCGGCATTAGTAATCGTTGAAACCCGATTAACCTCTGTTTTCCACAAAAACTGTAGTAACATGGTAGGAACGTTTGTTATAGGAACAACTCTAATAATGTAGTGAGTGAAACAATAAAAGAACGTTGGAAAGTCTTCATTCCAGATGGAGGTATGGAAATAACATACTGTATTTCAAGTCGTTTGTATTGCAAACATATGGTAATATTTTTATGTAGAGATTTGGCCATAGAATCCCAAAGTTACTTGTATTGTTAAGATTGTGGTAGTATTATAGGTACAAATAGATATAAAAGAAATTATAGATTACAGGAACTTAGATAAACATTGAAGTGAAGAGTAAACACTTTTATATCGTTGATTACGAAACTTTTAGTTGAATGGTGAGGACAACCGACAACAATAAGGTTTCTAACAAACATTCAAACTCAAGCCTTATAACAGAAAGCTTACTTGCTTGAAATCTCAGAACTTTTCATTGATAAATGTACAAACAATTTTTTTTTTGTGACAATTTTTGAGATACATTGCACTCTCATACGAGTTAGTGAGTAGTAGTGATGAATTTTCTTAATATATATCCATATTTTTAGCATACAATCTCTTCAGCCTAATATCACACAAGCACTCTGAACCAAAACATATATACATAGCCACTTTGTCTGAAAACATTCTGGATTAATGCCCTATAAAACATGTCTACATTTACAACATAGGGTTCAACTTGGGGGCATTAGAGAGCCACCAATTTTATGGATAATCCTTAGCCTATAAAAAAACATGTATGGTGTTTCCCCAAACCCTAACTCCCAAAGCGTGAAAAAACATATATGGTATTTCCTCAAACCCTAAATCCCAAAGTGTGAAAAAAATTATGAAAGCTTGGCCTCAAATGACCAGTAGTAGAACTAGTCATGCATAAGCCAGATTGTACATAATCAATGCATTATCCTTCGAGTTAACTACTTCGAGCTTGATAAATATACTACCCCTTCTCGGCTCATCCGCGTGATTATTATTTTAGAAGATAGCTAAACTTAATCTTATCAGTGTTCATCACTATCAAAATATAACTTGAAAACGATCGATTGAAAAATATAATGCGTCGTGCATAAATACATGCATTATTCATAGGAACGTGAGTTCCAGCTCAATATCTAGTTGAAGACGGATTGAAGCAAATGACAAGATCTTCTCCAATTTAGAATACTGTATTCATAAGGCACGTGTGGAAGATCGGTGCATCGTTTTCTATTGAATATTATGGTTTTAAGATTGCAAGGTTTTTGTTTTGCGCACGAGAAAATATGGAACATGGGAAGAGAGGGGAGCCCTAAAGGAACGTGCAAGTAAAGGAAGATGAGAGGCAAGAGATCGAACCACTAGAGAGTGAAACACTTGGTAACCATAGAGAATGGAAAAATAACATAGATGGGCACAAGGAATCAATCAAGTACAGAGACATTTCTACACACGGTAGTGAAAACACCCAAGGGAATAAACAAGACAGAGACATTTTTGGACAAGGAAACAAATCATGAAGTGAAATATGCTCTTTTCCTTAGTCCAACAATTCTGTTGGAGAACTCCCATGATTTTAAACCATGAAACTACATACAATTATTATAACTTTATTTAAGACCTAAGAATTATGAACACTCTTATAACATTATTACAATGCATTATAATAGATATCATCATGATATATCTTTTATTTATAAGACATATATTTAAATACATGATCTATGACTTTTTGATTCATCTTCCAAGATGTTTCTTGGACTAGCAACTAGATTACATAGCTCTAACATATTAAGCTTTGGAAGAAATATAAACATATTTCTAGAAATCTTTAAACTCTCATCCATTATTATTTAATAAAATAACATATTAGTGTGATAATTAAATGATTAATAAAATTATACTTGAAGATTATATAATTCAATCCACCAAATAATTTAAATTAAACATGACATTATTGTAATCATTAAATGGTGATATTCTTATTAAAATTATATAAGTCAAACAACCAAGTTACTTTAATGTTTTTGGAATTTACTTTATTGTAAATCTTAAAATTACTTTAACATCTTTTCAATTTACCTTTTTATAAATCAAATATAAGCATTTTTCTATTCTACATTATCAAGGAACCCTTTAAACAATATGGTGGACATTTTTTTATATTTATTTTATTATTTTAATATATATTTATGAAAATTTTAATAAGTCATCTTTTAATTAATTGATGATTGATGCTATGCTATGCTATGGGTCATAGATTAATGACTTTCATGAAAATTATTGGTCAGTTGCCACTAATACTCATCGATATGAGTCATAGATTAATGACTTACACTACACAGTTAATCCCGAAAATGATATCTAAATCATCTTTTATTTATCTGCAAATTAATATCCATTCATAATATTTTACTAATATTTTATTTATCTCAAAATTAATATTCATTCTTAATCAGTTTACTAATTTTATATAGATAAATATATTTATATAAGAAGAACTTGAAATCTGTAGATATTTATGAAAGTCTATTATCAATATTAATAATAATCACAAAATTAATTTGTATGATAGTTTATTTTTCCTTACAAAACAAAGTTATCTATCTACTTATTTTTTGAAATTTCGATGAAATAAATATTCTTGAAATAAACTAATTATAACGTATATAATTTAAACAGATAGAATTGTAAAAAAAATTTTATTAAAAAATAATTAAATTAAATTTGTCTACTTTTAAATCTACCCTTTTCTTTAAAGACTTAAACATTTATGGTAAAAAAAATTCACATTTACTAAACTTATTAATTCATCTTTATTTCTCTGAAAATTAACAGCTCTCCAGAAAAAAGAACTTTAGAATACGCAGGCATTGATAAAAGCTCGCTATGAACCTTAATAATAATTATAATTCAAAATCTATGCAAATGGGGGGCTAAGGAGCAATCACGTAGCTAACCTTTATATATATAACCACAGGCGAGACAGCCTCTGAACATGCATTCCTTCTTTTCAAGATCCTCTATTCAACCATTCCGTTTCGATGGGAGGCGTGTTGGCTTTTTGAAATTATCCGGGTGTTCTTGTAAATCTTGGAATGATCTGGATGTTCTTGTAAATCTTGCAAGATATGTTCAAGATCTGGGCGTTCTTGTAGATAGCTTATTTAAATGATCCGAGTGTTCTTGTAAATCTTGGAAAGGCTAAATCTTCCACTTCGTCTTNATGGGGGGCTAAGGAGCAATCACGTAGCTAACCTTTATATATATAACCACAGGCGAGACAGCCTCTGAACATGCATTCCTTCTTTTCAAGATCCTCTATTCAACCATTCCGTTTCGATGGGAGGCGTGTTGGCTTTTTGAAATCTTGTAAATCTTGAAATGATCTGGATGTTCTTGTAAATCTTGCAAGATATGTTCAAGATCTGGGCGTTCTTGTAGATAGCTTATTTAAATGATCCGAGTGTTCTTGTAAATCTTGGAAAGGCTAAATCTTCCACTTCGTCTTAAGATACCCTGTTGTCTCTTTGCTATGTGTTTCTCTTGAGTTTCACAGGTTTTGGACGCTGTAGGTTGCTGGAATAACCAGCACATCGATTTTAACATTGCTCGTGAAGATATGCGGCAGAGAGGTTCGAACTTTGCTAGTGGGGATAGTCATGATATTGATGGAGATTCTTCTATTGAACCCAAAAACACTGAAGAACGAGGAAACGACGTGGTTGATGATGCTGACGAACGAGAACGAGGAAACCCCGTGGCTCACGATGGTGGTGAGAGTTTTATTAGTACACATGTCCAAGAAGAAGCCCGTAATACAGAGCCAGGTATTAGTGTTAGAGATCATCTTGCGGAAATCATCGGAAGTCGATTAAATAAGTACAAAGGTGTGGAGCATAGAGGACGGCGGTGGGTTGCCCGGGTTTGGAAAAGGAGGGATGACGAACAGAAAACCGGGGCAAAAATCACTCTTGGAAGGTTTTCCACAGCAGAAATGGCTGCAATTGCGTACGACGCAGCCGTTTTTCACTTGAAGGGAGATTCATGTGCTAATCGTTTTAACTTTCCGCAGTATGTTTCTAGCTTCAAAAGCACCCTAAAGGGCTTCTCTCCTTCAAAAACTAACGACAACCTCAGGCGGGTAGCGTGGAAGGCTGCAAGCACATTAGCCGCTCTCATTAGTCAAGAGCAGAAGCATGAGGAAATAGAAGTTCCTGCCCCAATGTCTGCTGCCATCAGTAGTGCTACTTCAGCTTTAATGAGATCTTCCAACACAGGTATGCATGATCGAATTCTGTGTCTTCATTCCTTTTCAAGACCCTTTAAAAGTACATTAAAGGTTTTTTTTTCCCCAAAAAAAAATATATATAAAAAAAACACTGGCTAAAAAAGCAGGGCTATCACTTATACAACTATTACTGAATAGTTGGTATGTGTCACATTTTTTTAATTTTACCTTTAGGTCGATATAGATTTGTCTGTGGTTATAGTTGTCGATTTTCATATTATATATACATAATGTTAAGAATATATGGTTATTTATTTTAATGTTGGATATGTATTGGTATATTTATGGTTATTTATCTCAATGTTCGGCAGATATTCTTAAACAGTTGGTTTTATATTTTTTAAAGTGAATATTTTTTTCCAATTATTGTTTTTATAAGAGTTTCTCTTGTAACATACAATTAACTAGTTGTAACTAGTTATTCAAATAATATTTTAGAAAGATTATGTATTTGTGTCATTGAAAAATAGTTCTCATAAAAATTATGGATCCAATTTATAATCTCAATTAATTATAGGTATAATAAGATTTTGACATTTTTCACAATATAGTTTCAGATTTTTCAACAACCATAAGTTTTAATAAATAACTCACCAAATCAAAATTAGATATCAAAATCTCAATAATCAAAAGACATGTCAAATTAGAGAACATTACATAGAAGACATAAAGGACACGAATCTCTATTTGAAGTTCCCATTGTGAAATATTTTAGAATATATTTATAAAATAAAAAAGATTTTACTATATTTATATTGTAAAGTATTTCTAAATTATTTTTTTATTTACTTAAACTTGGAAATTTTAGAATAAAAACTATTTTATAGTATTACTAATCTTTATATTCTTCTTAACTAAATTAAACACAAGATTGTTTTAATGAAATATAAATTATATTATCCAATAATTAAGTATTTATTTAAAATATTCAATAAATAAATAATCATAGTGGTTTAAAATTTATTTACTAATTTTTTGGATTGAAGAATGTCGTTTATATAGAATCTTACAGTTGAAAAATACTTACCTTCAAATCACAACTAATCACAACTTGT
>SNQJ01S0225488.1:0-14687 GCA_010110895.2 Picea sitchensis
AGGGTTTGGGTTAGATGTCAATTAAGAATCAATTGCAATGCCTTGTTGTTCACCAAGACTCGTTAAATTAAATGGGAATCAATCTCATGGGATAAAAATATCCCCTACATTTTTATCAAGGTGGTTCTCCTCTTCCTCACTCAGATTATAAATTCTTTTATTCAAGACGCAATAGATTTATCCATTCATAACATCAACACCTGAGAGTGGACTAGGCAGTAAACCAAATACAAAATTATGATTTAAATTAAAATATATAGAATAAATTCATCCATTACATCAGGTACATTCATAAAGTAAGAGGGAAATAATTCAAAGTAAGATACATAATACATGAAGTAAAGTGAAGGTCCAAAACAGAGAGCATTACATGATTTCAAATAATTAATTTCATAAAGGTGTAAAGGAGGAACGCACTCGAGATATTATGATTTAATGAAAGTGATATGGATTTATAAATATAATGAAATGAAAAACAAAGTTATAAAAAAAACACATAGATACAATGAAACTTGACTTCTATTAATAAATTAAATGTGCTCAACTGTAAAAATGAAAAATGAAACAATCTCCCTCGAATGGTGGTAGCTTATCTCTGGGAAGAGATGTGATGGCTACATGCATTCGCTAGAGCGCCTTATAATGAGGTTGAAAAGCCTTTTTATCATAAATAAACAACAAATAAACCATAAACACCCAAAAACCTAACCCTAGGAGACAAAATGCCAAAAGGCTTGTGGGCCCCGATGGGGTTAGTTGGTATGCCAACTTCTCGAGGTCGTAAATTTTGCATTTGATCTATGTTTGGCACGCTCTATAGCTCATTGGAAAGGTCTATCCGATAAATACACATTTATATCATCCTACACATGCCTTCAATTATCATTTTGGCATTGCCACACCCATAAAATTCTATTTGAGGCCTCAAAATGGCCCCAGAAGTTAAGGACCCGAAAAGTGTAAAACAACTACTAAAATGGAAAGTTGTGCTTTGAGACAGTGGAATAGGTGGGTGGTCACTGAAGTCCACATAGATAAATCATCCCCTTTTAGGAAGAAATGGTATCCATTGTGTTGAGTTCCCCCATCATATGGGGAAACTTCTGCTGAACTTGGCCCTGGGTGAACCACTTTCCTTGGTGTAGGAGTTGCCTTGTGTTGACAACCCGATAAAGTTGGATCCTTTGTTGGTGATTTCCCTTGACCTGCATGTCCATGATATGATCAATGGTTTCTTGTTCCATTCATTCAAGGTTGATATCTATTGGTTTCAATTGATATGTTATCTTTGATGTGTCGAATAATGGTGGAAAGTATGGCTGAAGGAGGTCCACATTGAACATTGGGTGAAATCTAAGGGGGGAATAATTAGCTCAAAATCATTGTCGCTCATAACCATAACTAAATGGAAAAATATTGTGATGGGGTCCTTTAAGGCACTCCTTCTACAAATGAAAACAAACCTTGTCTCGACCCACTTAAAACCTGTGTGGCACCAAGTGTTGATTGTGGCATTGCTTGTACTTAGCACTAGATTTATGAAAAATATCATGGACCTGTTGGTGGATGTGTTGAATCTGTTCAATAAAATTGGTGGCTTTGTCAGCCTTAGATTGAACATGGGAATATTCTTCCTGTGTGGTTGCAAAGGACAATGCGACATCAATGGGACCCAATGGTTGAAATCCCAGACCCACCTGAAAGGGGTTGTGGTCAATCAAGCTATGGAGAGCTCTGTTATAGCTATGTTGAACATAGAGGAGACTCTCATCCCACGTGCATGGATGCTTGGATTTGTACATGCACAAGAAATGAACGATCATCTTGTTAACAACCTCTGTCTCACCATCAGTTTGGGGGTAGACGAAAGTGGATTTGGTGAGCTTGGTTTCCAATAGTGACCAAAGGCTCAACCAAAATGTGCTTAGGAACCTGTTGTCCTGATTTAATATTATGGTTCATAGTGTCCCAAAATGTACCCACATCCGTTCGAAGAATAACTTGGTAGTGGACTCTTCTATGATACTCTTCTTGCAGGTTGTCAGAATGGCCATATTAGAAAATCGATCAACCACCACAAAAACATAGTCATTTCCCTACTTGGTTGAAGGAAGGGAAAACATGTATTCCATCGAGATGGATTCCCAAGGTCTATTGGGAGTAGGGAGAGGGGTGTACACGCCTTTCTTCCTAATTCTTGGTTTGGAAATAACACAGGCAATGCAAAAATGAACGTACTTTCCAACTTCTTGTCGAAGTTTCAACCAATAGAAATACTTTTGCAACACTACCACTACTTTTTCCACGCCAAAGTGTCCTTTCATTCGACTACAATGAGATTCCCAAATCAAATGCACCCATTCCCTTGAAGGAACAGAGAGATGGAACAGATGGCATAACAGTTCATCATGAAGATGAAAGTCAGTGATGGGCATGCCTGCACCCAACATATAGTAAGTGGTAGTGAATTTAGGATCACGCTCATAGAGTTGGGGCCATCCTAAGGTCTCATCTTCGTAGGAGTGGAGTACCATGGTAAAAGATGCAACTGGGGGTCAATTGAGGTAGTCAACGACACGATTAGTTATCCTTGTCTTATATTGATGTTGAGATGAAACTGATGCCATTATGTTGACCACTTTTGATGGTGGTTGTTATACAATTTACCTTGTGTTTGCATGAACTGCAAAGGATTGTGATTAGTGTGGATGACTATCTCCTTACCGAGAATTTAATTCTTCCATTATAGGCATGCTTGTACAATGGAATACATTTTTTTGTCATAAGTGGGGTACTTACATACTACATCTAATAGTGTCTCACTATGATAGACCACTGGATGAATGTGTTTAGTGAGAACTACGCCCACAACATAATCAAAAGCATCTGTCTCAATCTCAAAAGGTTGTTGCAGATTGGGTAATGAGAGCACTGGGGATGAGAAAAAGTGATGTTTCATATGATCAAACACTTTCTATTGCAACTATCCCCACATGGAATTTTATTTACCACCACCCTTGGTCACTTGGTTGAGGGCCCATGCAATATGGGAGAATCTGAAGATGAACCTACAATAGAAATTGGAAAAGCCCCAAGAAACTCTGAAGCTCGATTGGTGTGATCGGGGATGGCCAGTAACGAATGACCTAGATCTTGGTTGGATCCACATGCACACGATTCTCATCAACAATGTAGCCTAGGTATTGGACCCTATTCATTCTGAAGGAGCATTTTTCCAAGTTAGCATATAGCTTGTGTCATCATAGAGTGTGAAGGACTTGTTAAATATGTTGCAAGTGTTCCTACCAAATATTAATGAAGATGAGGATATCATCCAGATACACCACCACAAAATAATTAGTGAAAGAATGCAATATATCATCCATCAACCTTATGAAAGTGGTTGGGGTGTTCATCAAACCAAAGGGCATGAACAACCATTCAAAAAGACTCTCTTTGGACTTGAAAGCAGTCTTTCATACATCAATCTATTCTATTGGGACCTGGTGGTAGTCAGACTTCAAGTCAATCTTACTAAAGTACTTGTCTCCCTTGACCTCTTTAAGAAGGTTGTCAATTTGGGGAATTAGGTATCGGTTCTTGACTATGATTTTTTTAGGGCCCTGTAATCAATGCAAAGTTTCCAAGTCCCACCTTTCTTCTACATGAGTACAATTGGGCTTATGCAGGGTGAGGAGATTTGTCGGATGTGTCCCTTTTCAAGAAGTTCTTGGATATAGCACTTTATTTCCTCATTTTCTACAAGAGAGTGATGATAGACTAGCCCATTGAGTAGAGGTGCATCATGGGTTAGATCTATTGAATGCTTGACTTGACAGTGTAGAGGTACCATACTGGGTGAGGAGAATATGTCTTTGTATTCCTCCACGACCTTGTCCACCTGCTTTTGCTGCATGGAAAGGCCCAGTGCAGAGGCCATGGATGTGGCCACGACATTCTTTTCACTTTGAGAGAAAATCATAAAGACGAAAAATTTGTCATTTTGGGAGATGACCTTCCTTCATTTCTTAGTGGAGATCAAATAAATGGTGGTAGTCAAAGCTACCTCTGGTATATTGTACAATTCTCTACCCAAATTAATAAGAACATTGGGGGGTCTAAACTCATATACAGTATGACGTTTCCATAAGTAAGGTTGGCCTAAAAGAACATCACAAACTTCAAGGGGAGTAATATCACACAATACATCATCCTTGAAGGGATTGATGTCATAGGGCATGTGACATTGTTAGCTGAAGCAAAGATATATCCCTTGGCGGAGCCACCTTATGGTGTAAGGATGTAGTTGTGGTGTTTTCAGCAGGTCCAATCGCTTGGAAACCTCTGCTAATATGAGGTTGTTTTGACTTCTAATATCGACAATGAATTGTAGTGGAGCACCCTTCACCCACATATACGAGTGGAAAAGGCACTTACCATCCTCTGGTTCTTCAAGTTCACTTGGTTGGACCTTGGTGGTAGCGACAATGGTACTAGGTTCCGCATCAATGATCTAATTCCCCTTTTCTAGTTTCGATTCCAAGTCATAACCCACATTTGACTCCAAGGATTTAAACTCGGCCACCAACGATTTCTTTGATCGACATTCATCAGTGTTATGAAAGGGACTTTTATGTAATTCACACAACTTTTCAATGTCTTTCTTCGTCTTCCCATTACCCTTTTTTATTGGCAGCTTGGACTAGTTTTCTTATGGTGGTCCATCCTTGCTCTATCCTTTGTTTTGCAGCTTGGGGATTCCTTTTACCTTCTTCTTCTATGAGAAATTCACAAATCCAAACTCCCACTTCTTTCTGATTTTGACGACATATCGATAAGCCGTGCCCAGTGATGAGATGCCCATAAAATCCATTTCTATATGGATGTATCGATGCATAATTTCATGGTACTAAAGCATAGGTGTTGTTTAGATTCTTTGATACCCAAATTGTTGTGCAAGGTATGTAATACATTTGTGAACTATAGCACTGTTTGGTCCTTTTCCTGCCGCAGTGTGGTCTTTTTTGTATACTAGTCATTGTACATTCCAATAAGGTAATACTGCTCCTTAATAACATCCTCGAAAGAACCCCAAGTGGGTATGACTACAAACAATGCAGATGCCTCTATGGCATTTTTCTCACAGTAAGTATCCCAATAATCCTTGACATGGGGGACAACCTTAAGGAGCACAAAGGTGATATTTTCTCTATCGAAAAAATCATGGACATAAAATACCCTTTGAGAAAATTCATCCATTTATCTAGAGAATACTCATCTATCTAACCTTCAAATACAGGGATACCAAAACTAACTTGTACCTTGAAGGGGGCAGTGCCTCCAAAGTGGCCCCTTTACGAAGATGCGTTGATTGTCAGTAGTTGTCGAAGGATCTGGGAAAATTATCCATTATATCATTTCTTTATTGTGCAAGGGATTCCTCGAGCAATGAGTCCATAGGATCTCTACTCCATTATCTCTCTTTTATTCTTCCATGGGATTCCATCGGGGTCAGCAAGGATGGTCCTGCGAAGGCTCAAATAGTTCGAGTCCCAATTCCTTATACCTTGAACTCATTGGGGACATGCACAAAGAAATAGATAAAGAGTATACCATTTTGATACCATTCATCCAGATTTATAAATGGAATGAAATGAAATACATATTTATAACAAAAACATAGATATATAGTGAAACTTGAATTCTATTAATAAATGAAATGTGTTGAACTGTAAAAATGCAGAATGAAACAAACTCGCTCGAATGGTGGTATCTTATCTATGAGAAGAGATGTGATGGCTACATGAATTCTCTAGAGTGTCTTACAATGAGGTTGAAAGGCCTTTTTATCATAAAGAAGCAATGAGAAAACCCTAAACATCCAAAAACCTAACCCTTGGAGACGAAACACCAAAAGCTTTGTGGGCCTGGATGGGGTTAGATGGTATGCTAAGTTCTTGGGGTCGTAAATATTGCATATCATATTAGTTTGACATGATCGATAGCCTATTGGAAAGGTGTATCAGAGAAGTACGCATTCCATACATCCCAGACGATGTATTTAACTACCATCTAGGTGCTACCGCCCCCAGAAAACACTGTCTAAGGCCTCAAAATGGCCTCGAAAGTTCAAGACCCGAAAAGTGTAGAAAAATGTCAAAATGGAAAGATGTGCTTTGATCCAGTGGAATATGTGGGTGGCCACCGATATACACCTATATCAAAAATTTATAAACCACCAAAGTTACGAGCTCCAAAAACATCTCTTTGTGAAAATTCTTAACAGAATATTACAAGTTGATTGTTCAAGATCAAATGAAATGTTTGCAGAAACAACATTATATAATATCTGTGATACTTAAATGATAAAATAAAATGCATTCATCCTATTGGATTTGGATGGGTCTCTTTTGGATTATATATGATAGAAAAGGTAGCCTAGAAGAAGAAACGAAACAATTAGGGATCAAATTTATACGCAAGCAATACACAAATAAGGTAGATGATCACATATTTATTTTTTTGTAAGTAATAAAATGGTATTACATTCTTAAAAACGAAATTTTACATGTAGAGTCTTCCTAATATTGGGTTGCAAAAAATGGAATTCAACCCAAGCCCAAGCACTAAGTAAAAGAAGGCTTCCTTGGAGGAGTCAAAAAATTGCATTTGTTATGTTGCTTCTCTAGACTTTAATAAAAGTGTTAGCAATACTTTGAACAACAAATATAAAAAGGAATTTGAAACTAAGACAAATGGAAAATTGAGAATATTAGTCCATGTGCTTCTACACATTACTGTTTTGAAAGAAGACCCTTGACATTAGGCAGGAAGACCATGTGACACTCCGATAAAAAAATTGGCAGGTCTGGATTGACTCAAAGAGAAGTTTCATATGAGCCTTTGCCTAACTAGAATCCTCGCCCATTGCGTAGCTATATTACTATACCAAAGTAAAATGCAGAGAATAAGATGGAGGGAAGTCATATGTTATATGCTTGACTTCTTCAAACTTTCATCAAGTGGTCGAGGAGGGGTAAGAACTAGTGAATTGTTGTAATTTCCCAGTAGGATAACCTCACCCATAGCCATTGCAACTTCTTCATCACATTCAATGTGACATCCCCAAGAGAATGTTTCTTCTAAAGACTATTGCATTGTATATTTTTCCATTTATGTTCCCAATTCTGCGTTCAAAACCACTAACGAGTGAGGTGGAGCTCTGAATCCCCTTCCCAATTCTCCACTTTGCAGGATTATCTCACCCAGAGCCACTGCAATGTATTCCTCCCAATCAATGTGACATCCCCAAGAAAAACCTTCTTCTAAAGTGGACTGCATTTTATAATTCTCCACTTTTGTTCCCAAATCCATGTTGAAAACGACTATCGGTTGAGATGTTTCTCTGACTTCCCTTCTTGATTCTCCAACCAAATTATCTAGAGTTGCTAGAATGGTACCCCTGCACCAATTAATGCTCCTTCCTCTGTGAGCTCTCCCCCTTTCTTGAATATGAGGAATTAGGAGGGGAAGAAAATCTAGAGATATGGGAAAAAGGGTCATAGTTCCTCCCTCAAGCCCCGAAAAAAAAAAATGTTGAAAAGGAATAAACCCAACCTGCAATTAGAAACATTCCTTGATATTCTTCCATCGCCATATTGACATAGGATAACCTTAAATACATAGTCTTCATATTGAATGTAAAAATGACATGGGTGTTATTTACCCTCAAATCACCTGTATTGGGTGCCATATCCACATGCTCCAAACATTGAATCAATTTTAAGAGCTGAATGCAAAGGGAATAAGTAGTTCCATCCATGTGATGACTTGGGATATTGGGAAGCCAGGTGACATATGACTCAAATTCCAAATAGATTGAAATTAATCCTGTAATGACACCACTTTCAGGGGGGTGTCTTGTTGAAAATCCATATGCATGCATTCCAATAGTAGAGGGTGCTCGGGTCTTTGATCACTCCAAAAGATTAGATCTTGCTCCCATCTGGTCACCCCATCATTAACTTGTTCATCCACAATTTTCTTGGCTTCCCAACGAACATGAGAAATAATCAATACAATATTAGGGAGAAACAAAGATTGTATAAATTCAATATTGTCGAGGAGAATCCAAATATGTTATATCCTATCATGTACCGAACTAGTTAGAATCTTAGAAAACAAAGCCAAGATGATTTGAGAGTCTCCTCCAATGATGAGATGATGTATGCCAAACCGAGGAGTATCTTAAATGCCCCAGATGAGAGCCCAAAGTTTAGCCACATTATTTTATTCATGACCAAGTATTTCAACTAGGATGTGATGCACCAAACCCTAGTCATCTCAGAATACTATGCCAAAACCTATCGGTCCTCGATTTCCCTTGGAAGCTCCGTCAAAATTGAGTTTATAAAATATAGGGGGAGGGTGTGTCCACTTATTCAGGATTATGACAACTACAATTAATGAGGGATATGGATCAAGGTCTGGGGCTAAACATAGATCCCATTTAAGAAGTATGAGTCTTTCCTCCCGATCACATGTTGGGTCATCAACAAACTATTTCTTTTTATTGATCATTTCCAAGATGTTACCTTATATTTTGGGCCATATTTCATGCCAAGAAATTTGAGTTGAGAGGAATATTCTTCTATTTCTCTCTTTCCAAATGTGCCACATAGGAAACCACAGAAGAAGTCTCCAAATACGATTTAGCATTGAATTTTTTAAGGCATAGGTTCTCCAGTTGTTGATTGTATTGACAATACTATACATGTGGTGATTAGAAGTGCACATTACTTGAGCAAATTTATACCAAATGTTAGAGATATAATGACACTAGTTGAGTAGGTTCTCCATGGTTTCTTCATGTTATAGGCATATGGGACAAACTAAGGGTCCGATAAATCCCCTCTTCTAGAGATTATCCCAAGTTAGGATGCACCCATGGGCTACTAGCCAAAGGAAAATGATGACTTTAGACCATAGATTAACTTGCTAGATGTTGCACCAAATGGTCTCCTTTGGAAATAGGTGGAAGTGGGATTCTAGACCATAATCCTCCTTGATGTTGAATACAAATTTTGATGAGTGTCCCCATTGGAGGATGACAGGGCCATGCTTTATCCTAATTCTTCACATTGTTTCCTTCTCTTTCCATGGGCCTAGTTCAATGTCCTCAGGAATCCAAAGGTATGCCTGAGTGATCTTACATTCCCTTCAAGTTGAAGTGAAAGTGGAATTTTTTTGGACATCTTCCACAAAGATATGTTGGTATAGGCCCATTCTCTCACGAAGGTTTTTCAGTGGATCCAATTTTTGCAGTGGTGGCATTTGTTTCCATGATTCCAACCAAAAAATCGCATCCCTGCCATCCCTGACTTCCTAGAAGCCATACTCATGTACCAAGAAGTAGTTTTTCCAGGACACATTCCAAATAAGGGATCCATGCCTCTAATCATTCCATCTAATCAACTGAGCTTATTTCACTTCAGGTGTATATTTACACTGCCACAATCGAGCCCATAGGTCCCTTGGATTTTTAAGCCATCTCCACCATATTTTGGCTCCCATGACCTAGTTTATCAAGTGAGTATCCCTTAGCTTGAGGCCACCTGCAAGATTTGTCTTATAGAGATCCTCCCATTTGATTAAATCCCATTTCTCCCTTATTTAGTGCCCTTCCAAAGTAAACTCATTTAAATATTTATGATGTATTTTAACACATCTTTGGGGGTGGCCAATCCTGCAAAGAAATAGATTTGGATAGATTGTAGGATAGATTTTAGAAGAACCAAATGACCTACTATATTCAGAGTACAAAAAGTACATGAATTGAGGCACTTGTCAAGGGAAGAGAGCAGACTCTCCCATGAGTTGTTCTGAAGGGAATTTTCTATGAGGGGAATGCGTAAGAATTTGTATGGAAGGGAACTCCTACTGAAACCTAGGATGTGAGTGATGAAGACTTGAATGGACCTGGGAGTATTGAAGAAGAAGATCTGAGAGTGTTTAGTGTTAATGGAGGTTTCGAAGGCTTCATTGAAATAATTGTGGATGTTGAGGATACATTGAGATTCTTTGGTAGTGGGGACCCCCATCATCATTGCTTCATTAATGAATTGGTTGTACCAGATAGGAAGGTGCAATCCATGTAAGGAAAGGCCTTTGAGAGAGCCATCATTGATAAAAACCTTGATGTAACAAATGAGACCTTCAGGCATAATGATGAATAGGAAGGGGGAAAGGGGATCCCCTTAGAGAATTCATATGGAAGAGGAGAAAGAAAAGGAGGGAAATCCATTAATAAAGATGGAGAAAAAAGATGAGGGGGTGAGGGTTATAATCCAATTCACCCGGGTTTCATTAAATCCAAAATCCAGAAGGAGCGATCACATGTTTTTCCATCTTAAGTTATCAAAGGATTTAGAGAGATAAATCTTTGGGAGTGTTGAAAGACTTCAGAGAGTGTATGACCTCATGAGAAAGGATAACACTATCCATGATTTGGTGTCCTTACACATATCCCGATTATTCATGTGAGATAATAAAAGGAAGAAGGGGCTTAAGTTGAATTGTAATTACCTTTGTGATAAGCTTGTAGATGACATTTCATAGTGCGATTGGATGAAACTAATTCAGGTGAGAGACACAATATGATTTGGGGAATAGGGTGAGAAATTTTACGTTGAGATATGGAAGTACATTGTGAGTTCTTTCGAATTCTTCTATGAGATGCCAAATCTCTTCTTGAACCAAGTACCAATAGTGATGGAAGAAATCTGATGTGAATCCATCCAGCCCTAGGGAATTTCCAGTGGACATATCTTTGATGGCTTGGTCAACCTCCTCTAGAATTACTGGCCTTAGGAGTGTTTCATTCTAATCAACCGAGATCAAAGTGGGGATATGCTATGTTATTTTGGCTATTGCCAGAGATCTATCTGGACAAAATTACGACAATAGATCTTGACAATAGTTGACTAATTCCCTCTCTATACCAGGATGATTCATGATTGGTTTGCCTTGAGCATATTCAATATTTGCGATTTGATTTATATTCCTTCTCTGAATCATGGATTAATGGAATAATTTCTAGTTTTTTTCACCCACTTTGAGCTATTGGACTCTATATTTTTTCTGCCAGAGGGTTTCTTCTTGAGCATACATGTCTTCCAACTATCACTTGATGTGTGCCTCATCCTCTTTTATTTGGTTCAAGCATCCTTGGGAAATGATTTCTTGTTGTACTTCCTTCAACCTCTATTCTAGATCTCTTTGGGCCTAAAAGATATTCCCAAAGACATTCTTATTCCATTCTTTGAGATGCTACTTGATTTTTTTTTTAGTTTTTGCTGGAATTGATACATCAAAGCGCCATATGGAATGGATGCTTCCTCCCACAAATGTTGAACATTTTCCTATAAATTAGGATGAGACAACCAAAATTTCAAAGTGAAATGGTTTACGACAAGGGGATCTCACAACATCTATCCATAGTTGCATGGGCCAATGGTAAAATCCTGCCACAATAAGAATCCTAGATTCCATGAGTTTGTCTTCCAACATTAAAGGTTTCAAAAGGAGGAAGCAATCTAATTGAAAAGCAATATGTTGATATCCTGATATCCTATTGGTCCAGGTGAAGTCATTGTTATCCATAATTTTGGTCGTCATGATGATGTGATGATATTGGTGGACTCAGGCTCTTCATTAGAACTCTTTCCTGAGAAAAGTTACCTTTATCTCTTTCCAAAAGAAAATCACAGTTTTGAGGAAGGTTCACAGGCTACCAATACATTTGCCTGCGAGAATGCATGATTCTCGCAGGCTGCCTTAAGCCAGGGTGCGAGGGGTTCGCACTGTACCTAACTACTAGGATGTGAACATATTCTAAAGAAGGGAAAAAGATAATATCTCGAACCTTCTAGAAGGTAATCTTCTAGAAGGATGAGATGGCATTCAGATGGTTATCTAAATACTGGCTTTCCTGATATTTTGGGATCATTCCTATCCTAGTAACTAATCCATTCTCCCTTATAAATTGATGGGATTCTCATGGAAAAGGTTAAGCAGCAAACTAGCAAGAGATTTATTGGAGAATTAGTGTAAGATTCTATGAAGGACTGATGCTACAGCAGCTAGAGACACCAGCAAGATTATCAAAAGTGGTTGATCTTCTTCATGCATGAGCAAGTGTGTGTGTCAGATCTAGGAGCCATCAAAAGGAGGTTTGCAACATCAAGGCATAGGTTGTAATTCTCACTTTCTATCAATTTAATACAGTAATATGTCCCCTTCCCATAAAGATAATGTCACTTTATTGCATAACTCCTTGATCATATGCATAGATTAACTGTTGAATATATTAAGTTGTTTTCACTTCAATTGGTTTGAGCTGTCCTGGTCTTGATGGCACAAGAGAATTGGAGTGAAGCTTGGAACAACAGAGACCCAAGGAAGCGATCATCAGGTATGTTCATGATTCTTGCCTCCTAGTTCATTCAATAGTCTAAATATAGGGAAAGATTATTATTCTGTCCAATTTTGTTTTAGGATTAATCTATAAGTGCGGACACGAACCGATCTCCCTAGATCGCATTTCATGTCATTGATGGGGGATACATCAAGGCCCTCCTGTGACGAGTTTTTTTCCATCAACTTCAGCTCATTATCCAGAATCAAGACTTAGAAATTATTTAGTACATTGGAGCTTGCATGCCTCAATGGCAAGTTTCCTCGCTTTCGACAGTGGGTTTACATCATTGACCCCTGATTGAAAGATTCTGTCGGATGTTCAACATCAAATCCTCTATTCACAGTCGATGGATTGTACTATAGTACCTTGGGAGTCATTGAAATCAATGGTGATTTCCCTCGCACTTGTTAACGGTTACATCAATGACCGATAATCAAGTGGTTTCTGCCATGTTCGACTTCAACACATGTAATCACATGGTTAGATTCGTACTTTGGGCAACGGGATTGAAGACCCTGGATATTCTCTTTGTAATCCAGGTTGCAATGGAGTATGTACAATTTGCGACACATAGATCCACTGTGTATGTCTCGTGGCTATGTCGTCTTGATTTGAAAATTTATTGCATAGATCCACAGTGTATTCAGGTGGCTATGCTATATTGTGATGGCATGGATCCACAGTGTATGATTGGTGGCCATGACCTTTATTTATGATGTCATCAGTCTATGGTCTGAGTATGGGAATGCCTACCTTAGAATTGGTATATATGATATTCTGCGGATACTTGGATGTTTGCAGGTTTCCGATTAGATGTGCTCTTGGTTCTTGACACACACATGCAGCTTACAAAGTCTATTGACTGTCACTGGTTCCAATCTAAGACTTTGGGTGGTATTCTGTTATCCATAATTTTGGTCGTCATGATTATGTGATGATATTGGTGGACTCAGGCTCTTCATTAGAACTCTTTCCTTAGAAAAGTTACCTTTATCTCTTTCCAAAAAAAAATCACAGTTTTGAGGAAGGTTCGCAGGCTACCAATACATTTGCCTGCGAGAATGCATGATTCTCGCAGGCTTCCTTAAGCTAGGGTGTGAGGGGTTCACAATGTACCTAACTGATAGGATGTGAACATCTTCTAAAGAAGAGAAAAATATAAGATCTCGAACCTTCTAGAAGGGAATCTTCTAGAAGGATGAGATGGCATTCAGATGGTTATCTAAATACTGGCTTTCCTGATATTTTGGGATCATTCCTATCCTAGTAACTAATCTATTCTCCCTTATAAAGTGATGGGATTCTCATGGAAAAGGTTAAGCAGCAAACTAGCAAGAGATTTATTGGAGAATTAGTGTAAGATTGTATGAAGGACTGATGCTACAACATCTAGAGACACCAACAAGATTATCAAAAGTGGTTGATCTTCTTCATGCATGAGCAAGTGTGTGTGTCAGAGCTAGGAGCCATCAAAAGGAGGTTTTCAACGTCAAGGCATAGGTTGTAATTCTCACTTTCTATCAATTTAATACAGTAATATGTCCCTTTCCCATAAATATAATGTCACTTTATTGCATATTTCCTTGATCATATGCATAGATTAACTGTTGAATATATTAAGTTGTTTTCACTTCAATTGGTTTGAGTTGTCCTGGTCTTGACAACACAAGAGCATTGGAGCGAAGCTTGGAACAACAGAGACCCAAGGAAGTGATCATCAGGTATGTTCATGATTCTTGCCTCCTAGTTCATTCAATAGTCTAAATCTAGGGAAAGATTATTATTCTGTCCTGTTTTGTTCTAGATCCAGGTGGATCTAGGGAGATCGGTTCGTGTCCGCACTTACAGATTAATCCTAAAACAGTAATCATTGATGTTTTCAAGATCCACTAGATAGATATTTTCAATGATGTTTTTGAAACCCTCATTGTCCTGCTCTAACCAACGATTACCTCCTCTCTTTTCTTCAAGGGAGAGAATGGTGTTAAAATCACCCCCTAGGATCCATCGTCTATCTTGGGTGATTGCTCTGAGACCCTCCAAATTTTCCAGGAAGCGTATTTATCAGTGTGGAGATGTGGCCCATATACAATGGTTAGAAACCCTTCCTTGTCAGAGCCGATCATTCGATATTGAGATGAGATGGTCCATTTAGTAGTAAATAATTTGTCAAGAATGATTGTCGATGGGTTCGAGAGGATATAAAGGC
>SNQJ01S0225489.1:4042-18729 GCA_010110895.2 Picea sitchensis
CTTTGAAAATGTGCATTTAATTCCTTTTATTTCTAATGAGTGATTGGATCTTATACTTGTCCACTTGACCATGTCTGGGGGTAATGACAGGATGCCCTAGCAAGCCTGTGCCCGTAGGTTTTGGTTTGCCACTGGGGGGATTTCTGAAAAGCCATCGTCCACTCCTTTCATATTACCACTTTTTCATCCTGCTTCACGCTCATATACCCCATTTCATTTGTCCAGGCATTGGGTTGGCCAATCATTTGAGGGTTGCACCTTGCCTTGTGGGAAGAAGGGGCTAAAGGCCCAGAAGGTAAAAGCAAGTTGGCAAAAATAAAAGCCTAAAAATAAAACCTCGAGATGCTTCGCCCAGGGATCCCCGAGAAAGCAGTGAAAGGCTTCTCAGCAAGAAACAAGGGGGACCCATAAAAATAATAAAGCAAGGCTTAGTCAGAGGATAGGGGGTCTCATCACGAGCCAGCCTATTAGGTCCCCTAGCAGTATGACACTACTAGCAGTTGGTTACCACGCCAGGGTAGTGACTCTTGGTTGCATGGCCAAGAGAAAGGGAATTTCATCACGAGCCAGCATTCTCATTTCTGTGAAAGTACTTGTGGGTACCGTTGTCGCCAGTGGTCACCATGCCAGGGCAGTGTCCCCTGATTAGCTTCTTGAAGAAAAAGCAATAAGAAAAAAGAATAAAAGGCATGAATGGGCTTGGAAACAATTGCATCCAGGACAGCTGCAGCTCGCCTTCTACAAAGGCACCCATAGGTAAAGCTTTGCATTCCCCCGCTTTCACTGCGCCCATTGTCAGGATATCTCTTATCCACATCACCCACTTACATGGCTTAGATTTAGTCTTTTCTGGGAACTTTCCTTTTCCAGTGGACACTAGCCCAATAGGACGCCCTGTCGCTTTCCCCAGAGTTGTATTACAGGCTTGTATAATGTCTTTGAGCTTTTAACTGGGGTTTCATGCACATGTTTAATAATATTGATAACGAGATGTGATTGACATTACTATGATCCCTGTGACTTATGAGCCCATGGAGGGTGTAGCTGTTGATGTGCAGGATCATGCCCAACAAACAGGTACCATGTTGGACAGGTACACATGGGGAGATGATCAGTTCGGACCTTCATGGGGCTAAAGAGCCCACCAGATGGATGTTGAGACCCCAACAGGGGGCACAGACAGGACAGAGGGGTTTGCACCAGAGAGAAAAAGGACTTCTTGCAGAGGCACCCTGGCAGAGCTTGACCTAGGGGGATTGTGCCCTTTTCAGTGGAACGTTGGCCTTGGAAGGCCTAGGACGTCACCCAGGAGGTTCATGATGTCATCCTTTCTTCATGAGCGTTTTGGCAAATGGACAGGACAGTTTGGCACGTGTGGCAGCTTGGAGAAGCCCAAGGAGGGCTAACGTTTTTCTTCAGGAGGCTACATTTTCCCTCAAAGGGGCTAACGTCACCCTAGAAAGGGGATGACGTCCTTCTATTGCTTGATTAGGGTTTTAATTTAAACATTTAATGTAAAACAGTATGATTTTAGTATTTTGGCCTTGTCAGCCTTTTCATGACCTATAAAGTAAAATTAGGTCACTGTACTGTATAAATTGAGGGTTTTCACCTTCATTTGTTCACCATCTCTCACTCACCACTTGGTGAGGTCTGAAATTTGCGCCCTCCTTAGGGTTATTGGCTGAAATTGTGAGGCACAATTGTTGAAGGAAGACTTTCTTGGCATATTTTGGCATTTCTCTTGGTGGAAGGTATTACAACTAGTGTTTTGCTATTGATTTCTTGGTTAAATGTAAGTGAATTTCTGCAAAACTTCTTGATTGAATGGTTGTACTGTTATTTTCTTGGATTTATTATTATAATTTGTTGAATCAAACCCTAGGTGACAAGCACACACTGAAGGTCCTTGTCTCATGTCCCTACCAAGGTTTTAAGCCATTTTTATTTGTTGAAGTGAGATAGAGCCTTGCCTTAGCAACACCCTATTCTTTCTTTCTAGCCCTTGTTGAAGAGGATTGAGCCTTGCCATAGCAACACTCCATCCATCTTCTTCCATGCTAGCCGTTTTTCTTATTTGTTGAGCTAAGAAGGAGAAAATGTATCAAGGCCTAGTTCCCCTACACCTTGGTGAGCCAATTTTCCCTAGGGTTTGCCTAGTAAAGCCTTGCCATAGCAACACGTTACTTGCAAACCTTTTTGTCTTCGTTTTATGCAATCTTTTGAGCTAGCCATTTTGTCATTGAGTTAAGGAAGGAGGAGAGAGCACTGAGGCCTAGTTCCCCTACACCAAAGTGAGCCTCTCTCCCCTAGGGTTTCATCCTTGAGGCCTTGCCATAGCAGCACCTCAAGGTTTAACCTTCTTGTCCTTAGTCTTACTATTATCACTTGATCCTTCAGCTCTTGCGTCCTCCTTTTGACTCCATATGCCCTAGGAACGCACTGATCTAAGCCCTAGTGTAATCTCAAAACAACTTCTAATACTTTGAACAAACCCTAACTTTACTAACCCTAGCCTAAGACTAATCTTCTAACCCTATTTGTTGTCGTCATCTTTTGCTATAAACACCTTTGTGCAGCTATCGTTTTACTTTCAAAGCAATTGAATGGTTGGTTAAGGCATTATCTAATGAAGTGTTAATTTGTTACATTGAATGCCAATTTTCTTTAGCATTTATTGAAGAAGTGATATTGTAACTATTGTTATCGTATAAACATTGACTTCGTCAATATTTATTGCTCAATTGCTTATTATCAGAAAGGTCATTGATTATATGAAGTACTAACCAACAAGCAAGCTTGCACATGTAGTTTCATTGTTGCTTTGTCTCGGGCAAGTGATCTGATTGGTTATTACTTCCGGTTATCTTTATTGGCTATAAGCCAGACTTTCTGATCAGGTGGTGACTTGTGAGGGGGATTACTATCACTTAGCCTTGCTAAACTTTTGCCTTCTCAAAACCCCAAGTCACCAGGGACGTCTCCCCTGGGCCTTACCTCCCTAAATAGAAAGAACCTTCCCATCGAGATGACAGTGGGTGGGATTGGTTCAGTTACGCCAGTTTGATCTCTTTTTATCCATCTTTTATCCTAACTTCAAACTGTGCGATAACAAGGCCAGTTATTTCAGGCTGGATTTTTCAATTGGATTGGGCAAGGAGTGGTCCAACCTAGGCCTGAAAGGCCTCCCTTCCAAGCTCCACAAGCCCCTGGTATTCCCATGCCCCCTCATGTCTCATTGCAACCCGAGGTTCCCAAAAACGATGGATGGCAAGAGATTGTCCACCCGACAGTCTCCCAACATCGTGGCTGGCCCAATTTGTCCTTACCTGCTCCCTCGCCTATCAATCAGGTTGTCCAAGTTGCACCTGTCCACTCACCAATTCAGTCCTCTCATGCTAGCAAAAGGTTGAAAACCGAGGCCCACCATGCCCCTGACAAAGGAAAAGCCATTGTTGCCCCTTCCTCCCCCTCCAATGGCTATGATAAATCCGTGTCTTCCCGGATGCATTTGAGGGACGATTGTTCTCATGTGATCAACGAGATTAGGCCTAAAGGCTCAGCGCAGCCAAAGGCAAATTCAGAGAAATCAAAGGGTGACAGCAGCAATCTCAGAGTGGAAAATATGGTTTTTGAGTTGTATTTTATTTACTGTTGATGACAGTTGACTTCATAAGTTTTGGACAGCATGTTTTCTTTGGATATATGAGTAATATATTTTTGAAAATAATTTCAAATATCAATGAGATAAATTGTCATATATGAATGTGATGATGGGAGTCACAAGGAGGGATGTTTTGCTTAATTAACTAGTTATGTTATGATTGTTAAGAGCTAAAGAGAGTCACAAGGGGTTCCACCTACTAGTTATTATTTATTTAAAACCCTTATTATGATTTATTACTTTTCCCCCCTAACTAAAAAGTTGGTTGAGTTTTTAGTTAACTTAACTAATGAAGTAGTTCAACTACTTCAACCAATTCTAATTTGCTTAAAGGCAAAAGGAAGGGGAGGAACAAGAGGAGGATAGAAGGAGAAGCATACTAAGGTTTGCTCTTTGAGTTTGTGTTGAGATAGTTCGGTTTTCATTCATTCCTTAATTGATCATAATCCTAATTCTTTTTATGATAGCAGGGTCTTATTGTAGATAGCAAGATTCAGGGTTGAATTACATCATTCAAACACTTGTTTTTCAGAGGTGTTGATCTATCTTTGATAGTCTGTGTAGACTTGTCTGTTTGTGAATTAGCTTTCAGACTGACAAAGGCTATTGTGTAGAGTCGAATGGGAAGCAATCTGTGGCAAGTTGATTCATCTTTTAGAGTTCAGTTTTTAATTTTCTGTCAGAGGTCCTTTTGTATGTTTCATCGAGGACGTCTAAGTTTGACTTTGGTCCAAAACTTCTTCACGAAATTTTGTAAAGAGAATGACTCTTTGATGAATTGGAATGAAATAAAGGATTGCTTTATGTCTCATCTGTCTTGATTATCATCTTGGTGTCTTTACTTCTGTCTCTACATTTATTTCGGCAACTGTTATATTCAGAAAATCATATAAATAATGAATTTTCCAGCAAGCTTTTATTTATAAAAAGACTGGCCTAAGCACTTGTAATCAATACTTGTGAGTTAGGATATTAATTTTGATGGCTATAAACATAGGGTGATATTCTCGTGTATTTTGTTTTAGCCAAGCAGAATCTGAAAATGCTTGAGTAAGATCATTTCATATCTTTTCCTCAACAAGCATTTGTTGGGACAGTCATTCTTCCTATGTCACAGGCAGTGACCAGGATAGGAAGAATGGTCCCCATATCACTCTGTTGAGTGAGTGACTTATGCCAGACACTCTGTTGAGTGCTCTAAGTCCAGCACATGACTTATTCAACATCATGCCCGATTACTCAAATGGAGTATGGCCTCGAGAGATGATGCAGATGTTGAATTTTCACTATGGTAGGCTCAAGCATGAGGTAAGACTCAAATGGCACATTAGTTTTGTTGATATTTTGGTAGTTGTGGGAGGTATTAACCTCCACGTGTAACCTTGACAAGACTAGAATATTCTGGGAAGCAAGAGAAACCCTAAAAACCTTGGACATAACCCTAGAAGACAAGTCGGCTAAAGAGAATAATTAATATTGAGTTTCTAGCCTCCAGAAAGAGAAGTCGGCTCAAACAACTAAGAAAGAGCAGTATAAATACAGGATTCCAGAGCTCATTTGGACACACATAGCTCGCAACTGCAGAAATTTAGTAAGTGCACAAGTTTGGAGAGTAGTTGCAGCTGCAGCTTGTATTTTCGATTTTAGGCTTGGACTTTCTCTTGGTTATAGTTTGGACTTTATGCCTTGTGCGCTAGCTCTGGAGAGAGGTACGCTACATTGATTGGCGAGGAGAGAGAGATAAACTTGAAGTGCTTGGAACCCTTGGGCAATGGAGTCACTTTGATGGCAAGGCAAAGATGGGAAGATCATCCAACTCTTTGAAGAATGATGGATGCAAGCAAGCTCCTTCGTTTCTTCTAGATGAGATGATCTTGTCTAATTCATAAAACCCCTTGCAAATGATATTGTTAGATAGAATGGTGTTACCTACACAAAAGACTCAAATGGCACGTTAGTTTTGTTGATATTTTGGTAGTTGCGGGATGTATTAACCTCCACGTGTAACCTTGACAAGACTTCCATGTGTAACCTTGACAAGACTAGTGACCCCATAGCCCTTCTCAAGGCACTGGTATATTATCTTCTTCAACCACAAAAAGCCCCAAAAATTTGTCTTTTCCCTTTTGTTTTCTTTATTTTTATTGCTTTGCAATCTAGGGTTTGACCTTGCTTCATCTTTTAGCCTAGATTGTTTGGATCTAAGTGCTCTTTCAATGGTATATGTTGGATCTCACATGTGCTAATTAGCTCTTCAAGGAATTTTTTTTGGTATTCGCATACACAAGGGTTCTGATCTAGTTTCATTGTTCATTTCTTTAGGATCTAACCTAGTACATTTGAGGCACCCTTGAAACACTATGATCTTGGTTATTGTTGTGGGATGTCTTAATTAAATGCTTGAGCACGTAGTATAGCTCTTAATAAGATCATTCATCACAAAAGTCTTGCAACGTTGAAGCATTATCATGGTCTATACACTGATACGTAGTGAAACGATGAGGAAATAAGTGGCACGATTTTGTTTCTTGTGGATTTTCGCTTAATCTCTTCTCTGATTTACAAATCTGAATACATGCTTGGACAGAAGTATGTTTCTCATTGGTTATATCACAATCATTGCAACGTTTCATTACTTCGTTGCTCTAGATTACTTAGACAAATTGATGCAAGAAAAGGTCCAACGACCTCATTAAAAGTGCCAAACGTCATCCTCTATTTGGTCACTGTTTGAGGGTTCATACACTGTCTAAATTGCAGAGTTAATGTTTCATTTGCTGTTGATGGCATGTGCTCAAAGCTTAAGTAATCTTGCTGTCCTGTTGCCTCTTTCACACAGCTCTACTTTTCTATTGTGACCAGCATTTGTGGATCTTTCTTTTTCTCTATTCTATGACTGAAATCTGGTGCAAATATATAGTAATAAGAAACTGTGAACTATGGTATGAACAAAGCTAAATGCTGTCATTAATGCGCTCTCATGGTACATGGGCTTGAACACTAAAGACACAAATTTCATCCCTGCTTATAACCTGAGCTTGACAAGACATTTTTGCTATTGGTATACTCATTTGTTTGCTGTCCTTGTCATACAATTCGAGGGCATTGGTGTTTCTCTATGGTTTATGGCATAATACTCACAAGATCACTGCTCAAATTAATATGAATATAACCTTGCAATCTAACCATTGAATATTGCTGTTAGTACACTCCATTTCTGCTGTCTTTGTCACATATTTGAGAACATTAATTGCAGCTCTGTTCACTGGTTACTTTTTCCTTTAACTTTTGACACATCTGAATGATAATGGTCTGTGGTATATGCTCATAAATGCGCTTATCTATCATTGGTTACCTTGCTGTAGAGTACTTCATTGCATAACTGTCTCATATACTAAAGTACAGATCTGCCCTTTCTCCATAGGTTAAAGTAACTCATTGGATCATATTATCTTGCTGTCCTTGTGGTTTTAATAACAGCATTGTATGCTTTCCTTGATTGCAAGTTATTGGATCTTGACATATAATCTTTGGATGATAATGGTAATGGCCTTTAATGATGAATGATATGGTGAAAGATGATACACATTGCTTTTGATTACTTTGGCACTCATATGTTTCTAATTTGAGCAATACAAATACTTCATGTTTCTAAGCACTTTAGAGTGAGCATTGCCATCTAAGTCAAATATTTCATAAGCTCATTCATAATTGATCTTTTGACATTTTCTTCACTCTTACCTAGACGTGCCTTATCCTTGAGAGAGGATAGTGTTGATCTTGCCAAAGCCTCAGTCAAACCGAGTCTCTAAGCTCCCCTTCTCAACACAACGATCAGACTTAGTTTGACCTCGAAGAAATACCCTCCTTAGGTTAGGAACCCTAGCCTTAAAGTGAAGAGGCAAGGCCACTGAGGTGACAATGGGTAGCTTACCTCGTAATTTCCCCAAGCTCTCCTAGGTAGGGCAGGACTTTCCCTTAGCGAGAATTTGAGCGGTAACATTTTGGTGCCATTGCCAGGTACAAAGTCCACCTCTTGAGTTTTGAATTCTTGTATTCAATTTGATGAGCTTTGAATGAACTTATCTAGCGACTCCACATAGTGAACCTGTGCCCAAGAGATATTCCACAAGTGGATCCTCTCAAGGCACTCTTCCTTTGATCCAAGAGCTTGAAAGATACTTTCACCATCAAATTCACAGGATCAAGGAAACCCTATCTTTGAAGACTATCTAGACTCTCTCGTCTTTGAAGACCTCTGATATCTGTTTGAGACTGCTAGTGTTCAACCAACTCAAGTCATAACGGGTGATTGGCTCATTGAATTAAATAGGCCTTTCAACTTCGCAAACATTCAAGGCTACCCTCATGACATCCCTGAGAATGCCATTGATAAGTTGCCAACCTTTCAAGGGAATAATTTTGTATCAGCAATAGATCATTGAAAAAAGTTTAAAAACATGGTCAACAAGTTTGCTCCAAATTATGTGGGATGTGAAAATGAGGTTTTTTCCCTTTCCTTAGAAGATAAGGCTTTTGATTGGCTCATATCCTTACCTACAAATGACATTAGTAGATTGAATGTAATGTCCCCTTCCGCTTAAGTATCAGGGGCCAACCTGCTAGCCGATTTGATTCCCATAGGTTAGGTTGGGCATTTAAAAAGCGGAATTAATTAATGGCTTATATCACTTGGGACAAAAAGCGCATTTAAGTGGTGATATTTGTAGAAATTTTAGCTTAGATATACACTAAGTCATAAACAGTTTTCAACCTCGTATAAAGCTTCAACAGTAAAGCAATAAACTTAGCATTAAACTGTACTTTATGAGCAGAAATACTAAATGACAGAGATCTGAAACTAAAACAGCAGCGGAAATAATAATGAACAGCAGACAAATCACACCACTTGAACACTAGAAATTTCTTGGCAATGCCCCTGGAAAAACCCAACTTGGGAAAACCAGTTCAAGGAGATTCTTCTTATTGAGCTTAGAGAAATTTCATATCATAGTTTCCAATAGCAAGTAATCAGCAACAATAAATTCTTGAAAAATGTGCCAACATACTTCATCGATTTGTGTGCTAAAAACTACACAAAACAGACTTCATTTTCTGCAATGTACAGTCCTTTTAACAGCAAATAAAATATCGATATCTGTGCACATTAGCAGTATTGTTCTGCACTAATTTCGTATAGCAAAACACTAAGAAAATCGAGCCATCCTCCTGCCTCGATTTATGTGCCTCTATGCAGTTGTACGATCTCTAAACAGTGTTGTACGACCTCTCTTTTCACTGCTATCAACTCAGCATTTAATGTCACAATTTTTGGAAAAGCATGCCCTCTTCTCTTGAAAATCGTGCCCTCCTTCAATTGTACGGACCCTCTCCTTCCTTGGAAAACCGTGCCCCTCGTCTAGTTGTACAAACCTCCCTCTTTCCCTTGGAGAATGCACCCTCCTCTTGCTATTACTCTCACTTTTCCATGAGCTCAATCTCTCTCTTGAGAAAAGCGACTCTTCACCTTCCTGGTCAAGCTCTCCTCAAAGTGTGTGCCCTCCTCTCCCTCAAGTGTTGCCTTTATGCATTTCTAATGTGTAACTCCTCTAACCCTTGGTCTCCCTTCAGTGACTCTTCACTTTCCCTTTGAGATCAATAATCACGACTTAATCTTTCGTTGAGTTCACTTAAGTCACTTAAGTTACCCACTTTTCATAAAGTCACTTTTACATATTAAAAAAATAAAATCTCAACTTGACTTTATAAAATCTCTTTATAAAGTCACTTTATATAAATAAAGCCACTACGGAGAAATGTGCTAGATCACTTCCACATGTTGGGCGTCGCCTATGCAAAAGTACCTCTGAACTACCAAATCTAACACTCCCTCTTAGCGAGGGAGGTACTTTTGGTACCTCCACCAGAATCTGTCTCCAAATCCATCATCCCCTCTGTTGTCGTAGTTGCTCCCTCTGAACTAGAGACCTTTGCTCCCACTGCACTGGAAGCATCTGCTACTACCTCCATTGATCTATGAACTGAAGACATGCTCCTAGGAGACTTCACACTCTTCTGAGCATCCATATGTGTCAACTCATGCCTGTTGAGTCCTCTGAGAGTCCCGGAAGAGGACTGAGTCCCCGGTATCAACTCTCTCTCTCGTGCAACCTGCCCACTCTCCGACTCAGAATCTGAATCCAAAAATCCACTGGACCCCAACACTGGTCGTCCCAACAACCTATACATCATACCTTGCCTGATGCCAAGCCTCACTGTTACATCCAAGCTCGCTCTCTCTGACCGTATGAGCACATGTCCATCCTCGAACATCACTGCATACCCCTTATCTGCCAGAGATGATACAGAGAGTAAGTTGAATCTCAGCTCTGGTACATACGATACTTTTGCCACCTTCAGAGAACCTCCTGACTCTAGCTGAAAATCCATAGCTCCAACCCCCTTCAATACATGTGTGGTGTCGACCCTGTTGTCGTCCTTATACACACTTGCAAACGTGAGCAAAGTCCAGCTCACTTAGTGTGTCCTTGGAAGCACAGTGCCTAGGTTCACAGCCCACGCTGTAACTTTGACTGGAACCTCTTCCTTCTAGGCTTACTCCTAGAGAAGCCAAGAGGGGTAGACCCTAGTTACTAGATGAGATTAGCGTTATGTTCTAGAAGTTGGTTTTAATTAGTTACAAGGTTGGGGGAAAAGACTAACCTATGATGCAAAGGCAGCAATGCAAAATGCAATGATTTACTTATGACAAGCAAGCCTTTTCCTAGGACAACTAAGACTAGTGCCTAAGATTGGGCAAAGGGGTCAATTAATGTTTGAGGGGTTTAGATTACAATGATTACAAAAGATTACAAATAAGTACAACTACTCCACAACAATGTTAGATACAAATACTTACAACTGAAAAACGAAATGATAGATGCTACAACAATTACGAACAAGAGATATACAACAAGATACAAAATTACAACAAGAAAGTCTAAGAGTGGCAAGATACAAAAGACTTATTAACCATGTGCTTGTATGTGCGGGAAATTAAAGATATTCAAGGCATAAAGATTATCAACACATCAAGCCAAGCATGCCCCAATAGCACTTACTCTATTGGACTGCTTATCAATGGCAACCACAACACTCAAGACCCAACAAGAAAGTGCCTCCAAAGGGGATGCGCAACCTCTTGAGGGATCACACCAAAAAGAACACTAACAAATGAGATATACTTTAAAGAATAAGTGCTCCAAAATACATAATATGACACTTAGAGGATTAATCCACAAAGCAAAAAGAAATAGACTTGCATGTAAAATTAAAAGTGAGGAGTGCTTGCAAGTATTGCTTAGATAACAACCATTAAATATACCAATAAAGAAAGTGATGTCCAAATGCTTAGTGAATTAATGAGTTACTTAAAGATTATTAAATTTTGAATTACTCCTAGCTAAGTGTCAACCCAAAATTCTCCTCCCCCCAATTACCAAATGGTTGTTGGATGCTCAAGAAGTGAGGCAACGAGGCCTACCCTAGCTTCACAGGTCAACCCTAAAGATCTAAGTACTCCCGGAAGGGACGCCGTGAGGCCGTCCCCGGCCTAGCACCTTCCATTGCCTTCCTCAAACCCCGTTTTAGATGGTGAAGATGGTGAATTAAGGTGTTTTATTAAGTCTAGTAAGTTATTATGCCTATGGACTAAGTATTTTTAAGTGTTTAAGAGTGTTTAGGTAACTTTTACTTGCCTAAAAACAGTGAAATAATGTCAAAACCGAAACTTTATCCAGCCCAAAAGATGTGTTCTAAATCATAAGATTGAAGCATGTAAACACATATAGAACATATAATGACTTGCTGAAATGAAAAAGTTACTCCTACACCATTCACATATCCATAATTGTTTGCAAGATTAAAAGAAATGAGTGCTTTAAAAGGACAAGAACTTGCATATAAAAAGGATTTGCCTTAAAACATCATCATTTACCCATGTGTGTATTGCATTAAGATAGATGCTATGAAAATTAACTTGCAATATGAAAGACTTAAAGCGTGAGTAAATCTATGCCTCAAAGGCTTAAGCTAAGATCTAGTTATGTGAGTGTGAGATCTACTTCTAGATGATTTTAAGATATGAGCATGAGCAAATCAAAAGCACACAACTAATCTAGCCATACTATATTGGGGGTTGGCTTTGCCAACTACTCATCCAAGGTGTAGGCAACCATGAAACAATACTTGAAATGAAAGCAAACAAAACAACAAACCACTCACAATGGCACAAGGTGGAGGCAAGCCTTCCTTTTTTGTGCCAAAGGGGATTGGAAATCAAATGACTAAACTAAAACTAAAACAATCCTAGCCACACAACCTTGTCCTAATGACAAGTGGGGCAAAAGAATGAAAGAATGCTGAAAAGGAAAACTACACCCTAGCCTCACGATTTTGGGGCGTTGGCCGTGCCAATCTCTCACCCAAGGTGTAGGCAAAAATAACTTTACAATGAATGAAACTAGATACAAGAATGCAAGCCTCAAGGGAACTTCCCGGGGGCTTGCTACAATGTTAGAAAAAGGTAGGAGAAAGGTGAGTTTCGTTACCCAATCAAAGGAGGAGCCTTTGAGGTGTTGTGTGACCGAAAGTGGGCAGCATAACCCTTAGACCTGGTAAGCACCTGCAAAAACCAGCAAGCTATTGCTTGCTGGAAACGCTGCACAACACACAAAAGTCAAGAAAAAATTATGTTTTTAAGCATAAATTTTTCACATACAAATATCCAAATAAAAGATGATTTAAAGTGACATATCTATGATCGTTAGCAAATTGAAATATGGAATGAATGAGCAGAAAAATCAGATCTGAAAAACAATGGAGTTTAGGTGGACTTTGAGAGTAGACTCTTCCTTGAGGCTATCCCAACAAAACCCTAGAGGTAAACCTGCAATCTTGAAACACAATGTAAGGTACAAGAATAGATAACAAGTTGAATAAGCCAACAACATAAACTATTTTATATCACTAGCTACCCAACATATTTAGGCCAACAACAATACTATTGCTTAACCTACCCAAGTAAACTACTTTACTCAATAAATCTACTCAATACTACACAAAATGCATAAGATACAACATCACCTCATGTGCAAGAAGTAACAAGACTACTCTTTGTTGCTTCAAATCCTCCAAAGCCTTTCTATTAATCCAAAATGAGAGTCTTGCAGTAACAAATTGTTCCAACACTCTCAAGAGCAAAGTGGAATGGATGCAAGATGGACAAGAGAGAGAGAGATGGAGCGAAAATCCAGTAGCATAACAATAGCTCAAGATATGGTGAAGAAAAGAGTGAGGGAGGGGTTCTATTTATACCTTGAGAGGCAAAGTGACCCCTCTTGGATCATTGTCATGTGTCAAAACCCAAGCAAATTGAAGAACTCAATGAAGGGGGGTGCACCACTTAGGGTTTTCACAAGGATTGGTGATGTGGCAATGAGTTGTGAGGTGTGGGACCAAGCAATAGGTGATGTGTGAGGCTAGGAAGGGCGCACCTCATGAGGGAGGGGCCCAAAACTCAAAATATTTCAAGTTGTAATGTTTTCTCAAGCTAGGGGGGCGCAAATCCCCTAAGGGGCGTGAGGGTTTGAGTGAGTGAGTGGGTAAGGGGGTGTGAAAAGGTTAGGACATGGGTTGGGTAGGTTAGGAATCATCTCTCTCACCTTTATCCATCTTTACTTTACCCCCTTAGCTCAAAATTACAAAAATGACATTTTTCCTATGTCATGACTTAGCAATTAAAATTGTTGTTTTGACTGACTGAGACTCCTGGTGGACAAACACCTAGCAAAAGTTGTCCGACTGAGATGAAACTTGGTCCAAGGGTGTACGGGGTCTCATTCAATTTCTTTTGAGCACAAATACCCCTAGCAAAAGCCCAAGGACCTAGTTTTTACAATATTTGCTCAAAAATAATTAAAATTAATTAATTAAATTACCCAACTTTAGGCAATTTTAATTAATTACAAAAAACATATCTAGTCTCGACGGAATTCCGCGAAACTTTCTAAGATGTCATACATGGTCATTTACATCATTTCTAAACACTAGCTACCAGAGGATAACTCCATTAGAACACCTTTCACCACTTTGGAGGAATTATTGCATAGTGGGAGAGAAAAACTCAAGGGAAATTAATAAGGCTGAAAAGTCAAATTAATAACCTGAGAATAAAAAACCCTCAGTGAAAGGAACTCTCCTAATGAAGAAATCCCAAAGTAACTGACCTAACTATGATCCATGCAGACCTATTACATTATTAACCCACGCAGGGGTGCGGAAATTCCGTTTACAAAAATAAGTGTTGGACGCATAAATTGCCCAGTAGAACCAAAATAGTCTTCGACATGTTTGCATCTGTTGATGCATATCTTCATGGCACATGGAGTTGACCCCCTAGTTGAATAGGCGGTCAACAGGCCTCTCCCACACTAGATGCGCCCTCCAAACTCTAGAATGCGCCCTCTCCTCTAGCATGTGCGCCCCTCCTCCATAGAATGCGCCCTCCTCCTAAAAGCTTGCGCCCTCACTCATAATGGATCCCTCTAATCCTCTAGAGCAAGCCTCCCTCATATGAATAAGCCTCTACCAAGATGTAAGAGCAACCTCCACTAGATGTGCGCCCTCCTCCAAGAATGCGCCCCTCTCCACTAGCAAATGCGCTCTCCACCACAAGAATGCGCCCTCTCTAGGATAATAGCCAAGCCTCCATGGAAGACCTCTCTAAGAAACATCAACTCAAGCAATGGCTTCCTCCTCAAACCCTCAAGCTAGTGCGCCCTCCTCTCCTCAAGAAATGTGCCCAAGTGCTCCTTCTCTTCTCCTCTCCTCTCAAGTGAAGAATGAGTCTCATAAATGCCCTATTCCCTCCTTTAGCCTCCTTTGGCCAAACCCTAAAAGATCCATGGCCTAGATCCAATCTAGCCAAGTCTAATCAATGGGTGAGATTCAATCCCAAAATCTC